>JPKZ01001211.1:436735-459443 GCA_000803305.1 Toxocara canis
AGTAAGCTGAACTTGATTTGTATGCGCTAAATATTGATAACGGCGAAAGAGATTTGGCTGATTTGTGTTTGATAGTGTCGGGCTAATCAACAGCAATCTCGTTGGTGTTCTTTGCTGATTTCTCTAGAAGAATTATCCTGACTTGCCGGAGTTTCGCAACACCGAATAAGGGTATGTCATTTCAGCGAGATGTGCAAGAAAGTTAAGGAAAAGAAACGAAACTTGCGCGCACATCGCTTCAGATTGAATTTCCATCCTCGTATAGCTGTGCGTGATGGAAGTCAGTGTTATGATAATTTAGTCGAGTCGATCTGCTTCAGCCCTGAAAAATTGAATCTGAAGGTGGATGTGTGGTGGATGCGAAAACGGAGGATTCTCTTCGGCTTGCTGCCTCACTGCTTGGAGTTGAAGAAACCGAGCTACGGTGTGGACTCGTTTCACGTGTCATGCAGCCCAAAATGGGCGATTCGAGCACAGTCATTAGGCAAGTGAGCCACAATGCTTGCGTATGCGAGTCGTGCAGCTGCTCGTATCACTGCTGCGAAGCATACCTGAGCAGCACTCTTATATTGCATTTTCTTTGTCTTATTCAACGTTTGCAGGAACCGAAATGCTGGAACAGAGGCTTAGGACAGGTGCCATATGTATATGGCAACGAAGCGCGAAGAAATACGTCATATAAGAAAGTGGTGCGAAGAAGTTAGGCATGCTTTACGTACGCGACGCGCCTTAGGTTTCCGATCTGGCCATGATTCCTGTTGCTCACTCAGCATGAGTCCTAGTAATATACGGTTAATAAAATGCCAGTAGTGGAGTCGTGACCCCCAATGAGCTTACGAAGTATGCATCATCACTAAGCAAATCAGTTTTTCAAGGCCACAATGAGAGCAGATATTAAACTTTGGAGGCCTTTATCAGTGGCCGTTTAGATATGATAATAACGATATGAGAATTCGCTGGGAAACGTTTACTCATAGTGAAAGTGAATTTGGGACTTGGAGCCACAATTCAGTTGTTTTTTTTTTCAGAGTGCCGTTGAAGATACATGAGGCAGCTGCAGCAAGAGATGCCCTCGCCAAAGCTGTCTACAGTAAACTGTTCGATTCGATAGTTGCGCGCATAAATAAGTGCATTCCATTCGAAGACAGTATTTCCTACATCGGAGTACTCGATATCGCTGGCTTCGGTATTAATTAGCAGAAACATTGATTTCATATGGTATTATTTAACAAAATCCTTTCGTTCCATGAAATGTTTGTTAATGCTGTTGTTGATAAACAAAAGGGAAAGGGGACGGGTAGGGGCGGGGAGGAGGGGGATCGATGAAACAGTCATACAACTTCGGTTTTCTTTCATTTGGTTGATCTTTCGAAACAGCTTCTATATTATATAGAAGCTGTTTCGGGGTCTCAGAACAAGCTTACTGCCCACTGCTGAATTGACAAGCAACCACTGCTCCATGTCGCTATGCACACAGTTCGGTACGCGAATTTTGAATGTTCGCTGAGAGCATTTATTTCTATGCGGCCAAAATCGATACGTTAAATTGCATTGAACGACGTGGAACTATAAGTGCTTGTGGACTTGGCAATAATTTTAAAGCGTGTCTTATATACATAATCGAAAAGATGCGCTTCAGTTTATCGATTGGCCGAATGTACTAGGTATTATTTGTAGATGAGCATGACATACGTTAACGAAAGTTATGACGCGAAAGTGTTATGATAGTGTGACATATTCATTTAGTGAAAATCGTAAAATTACAGTGCTGTTTGTTAGAATAGTAGCGGTTTACATAGGGACAGGGGTACAGCATATGGGAAATGTAAGATATGCGTCATAATGTCTTTGGACGACACACGCCGAGATGAGTGCTGACGTAAAACTCTTATAAACGTAACGCGTTATAGGTTTGCTATGGCCACAGAAGTATAGTTTGATGCATAACAAGTCTGATACGAGCGCAAAATGCAAAGCGCGACTCAAAAATCAGTTGTAGTGAATTGGATCTTGAGATCACATCATAATTCTAAAAGTGCAAATTGAAAATTAAAGCCATTGATACAGTTCGCTCAAATGAGACAAGTAAGATATGCTTTTTGCATCTTACGGAATGTTGAGTGATTTTTTTCTTGTTAATGCAAATCTTGTTGTAACGTTTGCTACAGTTTTACCGTAATATACCATAGTTATGGTTTACTACAATTTGCTAATGGTGAGCATTTCAGAGTTCTTCACATTGAATTCTTTTGAGCAATTTTGCATAAATTATTGCAACGAGAAGCTTCAGCAGTTTTTCAACAATCGTATTTTGAAGCAAGAGCAGGAACTATATGAAAAAGAAGAACTTCACGTGCCTCATATCGATTATTGCGACAATCAGGATTGCATAGGTAGTTTCTGCTGTGTAAAGTTCGAATTTTTACCCGTGGTCATGGGCAAAAAAACTGCATAATTGAAGTTTCGAGTGCACTAAGAAATAAAAGTAAACGAAACATCTAGTGATATTTGCGTAAGATTCTCGTCCAGAAGAGAAAAAAAGAAATGAAAATGACATTTGAAGTAGTGAATATCTTTGAGAACCAGCATGCGGTGTTGAATTGAAACGTTTCAGACGAGGTTCAAATGAGAGACACAAACGTGTTTGCGGACATTTTAGTCACCCAAAAATGGCAACGGACAAAGCTCGATCTAAATGCGTTCCGCGCAAAAATGGCTAAAGTCATCAGCAACATTTGGTTAATTTGCTTCTTTTACGGCATTGTTGCGATTGCAGTGTTCAATGCACCAGTTCGCCTCTTTAGAGGCCCGTCGCGCTGAAATTTGCAGCTGAAATACAAGGAAGCGGTTCGTACAAATTCTTTTCCAAGGGAGTGGCCCTGAGGCTGTAGTAAACGTTCATTACGTTCGCAAATAATCGTGGAATATGTTTCTTCATTGTCAGCCGCGGCACTTATGCAAAGAATGCGAAAAAGCCCTAAAAAGAAGGAAGTGAGAGTATCGAGTATCCGCTAAAGGCGCGAACAATACGCTAAATTACTCGACGACGGCATGATGATTTGCAGCAATCGCTGTAACTGTGCAAAAAAAAAACCCACCAGAACAGCGATACGCTCAAAAAAGTCGCAGCTATGGTAGTGCGATGTCGACAACACCTCGTGAACAGTTCGTGCAAATTTCGGAATTCACCAGTCAGTCTGCATTTGAGAAGCCCGTTCCTGTTTAAACTAAGATTTGTGCTTTTAAAAAACGCGTTCCACAATAAAAAGTCCTTTAAAATGTGAAAATTTGCTAGAGTACAATGTTGATAATCCAGTAAGAAGACTTAATAAGCAATCTTATGTGTACAGTTAATAAGTCCTCTCAGGTGGTCATATGTGTGCGAGTTAGTAAAACGGCAAAGTGACGTAAGCCAGTTGGAAATTTCAGATTTGTTCGAGCAGCGGCCAAGCGGTTTATTGGATATGCTGGACGAGGAGGCTCGCCTACCGCGTCCAACGCCACAACATTTCACTACTGCCATTCATCAACAGCATAAAGGCCATTTCAGGCTGACTGTGAGTTTTATCGATCTTCCGAATTTGCTATTTTAGTTTTAACGATTCACAACAAAATTGTGTCTAAATTTACCTTGCAATCCAGAAATACTGGTGCTGTTGGCTGTATGGATAAGAATGCATAACAACTGCAGACGCCAAGGACGTCTAAATTGCGACAGCATCGGGATATACGCGATGATGAAGGTTTTATTATAAGGCACTACGCCGGCTCAGTGTGTTATCAAACAGCGCTCTTCCTCGAAAAAAACAACGATGCACTGCACACCTCGTTGGAAATGCTCATCGAGAACAGTAGGTTGGTTGTTTGTTTTTTTGCTTAGCTTTTCTGTTGTCAATGTTCCCCATTTACGTGGACGAAGTGTGTTTAATGTGCTTTGCGTTGTACTATCATACAAGAGAGGCGGGGTTCATCATTTTTGTGCGATTCGCCCTTACGTTTAATATAAATAATTCCGCTTACTGTCAAGATTACTTTGGTAACTGTAGTGTGAGAAAAAATGCTGTACAAGTATTTATGACATAAATTATTATAATGTTGGAGAAAAACAGCGAAGGAAGTGTTTAAGGGCGTAAATGCTGTGTCGACTAACGTTTACGAGCTTCTTAAAGAAATTTTCCTTTTCCTTGTAGGTCGGAATGTTGATCGAAATAGATCTACACTGAAAGGCTAGCGAATCCAGCAACATGGAAAACAGCTTGCTTAATGTCCCTCTGTACTATTCTTGACGGTCCTGAGCCAGTGTAGTATTCTTGATGCTGCCAAATTTGCATGTGGTGTACTGTCTTCGATTTTATCGAATTTGGTTACTTTAAGAATCACTTTCATCCAAGATCTATTTGCAAAGGAAAACAATGATCTACCAAAATGTGTAAGCGAACGGAAAGCATCATCGAACAAACTTGTCACTGCTTCAGTCAGCAACAAATTCCGATCACAACTTAATGTTCTGCTTGGGAAGCTTGAAATTACGGTAAGTAGTTGTTGAGTATACTTTGCTTAGAACGACATATTATTTGTGCCAATAAATAATACTCACTTCATCAGAAAGAAATCGCCCTTAACCTCTTACTTGCTTAGGTTTTCGCGAACACCGTAGCCGGTTCCACTAATGTGATCTTCGCTGGCCGAACGTCACAGAAAAGTGTTCGTGCCTTTGATTGGTTGATGCAGTATTCTCAGAAAGCTGCATGCTTTCTAACGAATGCATAAAAATAGTTTCAAAAAACCAACTTTCCAGAGGTGAGTAAGCGAGCAGCTAAACAATTTTTTTTTCATGTCCGGAGCACCATTGCTTTGTTTTGTATTGATACTGCATCATGGAAAGTTTGATACAGGGTACGCATTTTGTGCGCTGTATTAAACCAAATTCGGAGATGCGCGCTGGACTATTTGAAGCGGCACAAATTTTGAGTCAGCTGGAATGCGCGGGTATGATGAGTGTACTAAAACTCATGCACCAAGGATACCCATCCAGGTAAGCCAGATTCTTTCCGTCTTCATTTGTTCACTGTTATATTTCTTCATGATCTTTATCCACCTGCCAAGTTGTTTCGCCTTTTCGGAAAGTAGAAACCCATTCATGGAATGCAATTATTTTATGATGAATTCAACTCAGTGCATTTTGCTCTGGAGCACTCGTTGATTTTGTATGGGGTTGAAATATCGCCATCGTTTCCTTTATTAATAAAGTCGGCACATTTTGCATTTGAACAATCCCGATTTTTTCTTTTAGGGCCGTTTTTGCCGATCTTTACGAAACGTACAAAAACTGTTTACCGCCTCATCTCGCTCGCCTGCACCCTCGACTTTTTTGCAAGGTTAGCACTCATATGTTGGGCTCGTTTTTCGTGTGTTTCCTAAACAATTTCAATTGTGAGCGATGCGTAACGCGATCGTTCCAAGCTGTGTTCTTTGTCTCGGTCTCGGAGGATTCCTTCCTCTCGAAAAAAATACTCCCTTGGTTTAAAATTAGTGCACTTCTCAATTCTCATACGGGCCAGCTTATCTGTGCATTCGTACAAGAACATACTGTAACGCGCGTGCGCAGTAACATATCCGCTAACTGGTCTCCTTTAAAGTCCGACTTTTAGCTTAGAAGGTACCCATAAGATGTCGTCTCACACTTTCATTGAAAAGTAAATAGGCACTAAGCGAGTGACCTGTATAGCAAGGAGCCGTATAATAAGTCTTACGCATATAAATGAGGCACGCTTCGCGCTTCGTTCATAACCATTATATTTCTTCATGTCTTTCGTTTATGAGGAATACTTCTAGTTCGCGACATGCTAAAACCTTCGAAAATATTTCCTTAGTCGAGTGAACACTGGGGTGCGTTTATTGGCAATGAGGAAGCAAATCTTGTCTTTTTTTTTACAGTGCCTTTTCCGCGCCCTTGGTCTAAATGAAAACGATTATAAATTCGGTCTCACTAAGGTTTTCTTCAGACCTGGCAAGTTCGCCGAATTCGACCAGGTAAGCTAGATTTTTGTTTATGTATAACGACTTTCTTGGTTTTCTGTGTTCTGTAGTGAAAACCCGCAAGTAACGGGCAATAACATACCGCAGAATTTACATGTCACTTCACTTTTTGATCGTCGTCTTTGTATGTTTTCTGAAGAGATTATTTCAGAACAGCTATTTATTGCAAGCGGCTTAGTACCAGCTAATTTTCAACTTGTTTACCAAGGGCCCTCATAAACTCAGTGAGTACTGGATAGCCTACTGCACGTCTAATGAGCCTATGGTTTCTTTTAAGAAACTCTCGTTGACCGCACTTCATGGACGTGTTTTTTACTCATTTAAACGTTTCAACTGTCCGCTGGGGTATCCAAATAAATGTTGTGCGTAAAATAAGGTAACATGGTGAAACACTGATATGGCTTTACGAAGGTATGCTGTTATTGGAGAGGAGGCAGGGATGGAGCAGTGTATGAAAGCTACTAGTGTAATAGCCTGAAGAATGCGTAAAGCATATTGAAAAAGCGACAGTATGAGTGAATGCTGTGCGGGAGGTGGAGTCGTTAAGATTGCCCAATTTCAGATGATACGTCACGATAAAGGACAAATAGAAAATCTGATCGCCAAGGTGCACTCGTGGCTTCTTCGATCTCGCTGGAGGAAGGCACAGTACGGTGCACTCTCCTGCATAAAATGTTCGTCGCTGCTTTGTGCGTTATGTCGATCAACAATCAAAATTTACACCCGAATCGCTCCTACAGTTGGGTGCACTTTTAAATATTGATGCAAACTTAATGTTTCCTTCTCGAGTCACCGCTCCACAAATGGTTCGAATATTTTTGCTATCCTTTTATCCTTTCTTTGATAATATATTACACGCAGTCGAAGTTGATGTCTGCTTGATACGCTAAAAAAAGGCTCAGATGCAACTCGCACAGCACAGATGACAGCAATTAGTCGCTTTGATGACGATGGCGGTTGTGCGAGATTCCGTCCGATATTTTGGCACTTTGCCATTATGAGGTGCTGAAAGCCTTAAATAACACTGTGCACACACAACCTATCGAGCATTGTACTGAGACGTCATCGAAAACGGAAGAAGGGAATATTGAGAGCTACGCAAAACTAAGGTATATCGAAGAAGAAAAAGTGGAGCGGGGCAGTGTTCGTAATTTAGGAAATCGAAAATTGATCAAAAAAAATTTTGAACGGCTAGAAATATGGGGGCAAGATTCGGTGGGGGAAGTACAGAGAAGGTTGAAAGTACAAAATTTAAAAATAAATTATAAACAGTTGACGCGCGAGTCTGAAGATAGCTGTGCGCGATATGTAAATTCTCTATAAGTGGGAAACCCGGGTACAGCTCCTCCCATTTTATACGACTTCCCCATCGGTACCCTTGTTTTTCGCAAAACAATATTGAACACAACAGTTGTTGTCAATAGAGCAACAAATTGCATGAAATAATGAAGCGCTGCTTTTGAATGGACGAATAACTGGAAGACTGAGATGATTTATAAACAACACTTTTACAAACTGATTGAAAAATTTCAGTGAAGAACAAGATATTATATCGTATGGTTGCTCGCATAAAGATACAGAGTGTAACGCGAGGATATCTGGCGAGGAAGAAATATGGCACAAAGTACGTTGTGCATTTTAATGTTATTAAAGAGCCGAGCCGTTCAGCTGGTTTGATTCAAAGACAAAGTTGTGTTTTTGTGTTTTGAGTACACCCATATGTACCTTCTTTTTTTTTTTTGAAAATGCAACTTATGAAGCCTCTCACACTTCGAAAGTAACAGTTATGATCAAGATCAGTTGAGAAGCTTATGGCGACTTATGGCGCGCTATTTACAATGCTGTTACTTCTGAAAGCCATTTACTAAACGACGAACTACTACGGCTAATAAATTTTTATCAATTCTGATCATGAGGACATTGTTCGGCTAGTGTATAGAGCGTATGAAACGCTGTAAAAGTTTCGTCTGAAAGCTTTTCTAAAATGTGATGGCGAAATAATATTCGGAAATAAATGTTATGTGCACAGCAAGCATATAATAGAAATATAATGCTCACGGCTTTTTTATAACAGGACAGTTGGGGAAAATGCGATCACTACATAAAAATAGTTTAGCTGGCTGCCTTGAGGAGTGTCTTCTTGATCAAATGACGACAAAGCGTTGCATGATACGCCTTCAGTGTTTGAACGGCAATTAATCTCAACGTTTTTAACTGTTGAGTCTGCTGAAAACACGATCTTTTCTATCAAAATGGCTACTCAGCTATCTATGCTTGTTTAATAAGCTTCATATGATCTTTTCATCCAACTTTTTCTGCTTATCTTCTGCAGCACGCTGTTTAAATGCTAAAAAGTGTTCTGCGGTATCGTTTGTCAATAGCCAGCCATAACATGTTCAGTACTGTTTTGCTACCGAATCCTATTACGACTGTTCACAGATTGCTCATGTATCGACGGGTGCTGGCTCTATCGAAGCGTTACACTGAACTGACCGAGGTGATGGCGCGTCTTTCCGCAGCAAGCCAAAGAAAATGGTCGCCAGTGGTCAACAAAATAAAAACCGATGTCGACAGATTGATGCGTGACATCCAGGTATACAGTTGCGTTTTTCCCTTACACGCTGCGCGAATTTGGCTGAGGAGCAAAATTTGCTAGGTGACGTTTAGACGGAAATGCAACAACAAAAGTCAGATTCGTGTTTTTAATTGATCTACGTGCTTGGACTGAATTCATTATCGTCCATCCTTACCCCTGCAATATTCGAAATTTTCTGAGGAAGGGAAGGGAGAGGAGAGCGTTAGTTAGCCACTCAAACTCCCCTGTAAAATGGCGACAACAAAAATGCTATTTACGCTGTTTACGTTGTTTAGGTTATAGATGATTAAACAGCGTTTGTTTCATGCGAATAATGAGCATTAGATAGTGCGCTAAAGGAGTCATCCTAACGGGTTTTTAAAGAAAAAAGAACTTTGAGCTAATGTTTTGCATTTGAAACGGTGCTGTTTTGTGATGAACTTGTGTTGAGGTGGATGAACGACTGAGGCAGACTGAGATAGACGCTCGCTACAACGACGCTGTGAGCAAACTCGAAACCACTCTGAGCTCACTGAGGTTTTTTTTCAAAAGTTTTGCCGCATTACTGTTGATCACATTCAAATTTATTATCTCTATGTAAGAGTGACTAAGCGATCTGTTGAAAATTTTGATGTGCTTGTTGCTTTTGTGATTATTTTTCTAAAATCTCAATTCGCTCCAAAACACCCTCTGTTTTTCATTATTTTCTGCTCCGAGATGATTAGCAATTCTCTGCAACAAAATCGTTCAAACCTCAAAGGAGATCGCTGCTCATTTTTAGACGCACAATGTGACACACCACTTTTTGAAACTTACAAAGCGTTCACACATAGAATGGCGTCATACCGCTATGGTAATGATCGCATTTGCTTGATTTTTAGGCAACAGGTGGCGAGCGATGAAAGGGAGCGAATAAAGCAGATGGAAGAAAAAATGCGTTTACAAAAGGAAAAGGAAGAATGCAAAAGGCGCGAATTGGAAGAGCTCGAGAGGATACGTGCACAGTTGGTTACACCCTTTGAATGCACCCGTATGTCACAGGCAGCGCAGCCGTTTATTAAATTTTACTGTTTGTGCTCTATTAATTTTGGTGGCAGTGCGAACGAAAATTTTGCTTTTATATAGCTTAGTGTTGCCTCACTTAATAAGAAATTTTAAACTTTCAGAAAGCAATTGCTAGAAGAGAAAAGGCGACAAGAGGAGGAGATGTTCTTGAGGCAACAAGCCGCACTCGAACTACAACGCAAAGCTGAAGAAGAGGAACGTGAAAGGAGGTGTGTTACCGAAGCATTTCAATATCATTCGCGCGTTCACATAGCTTTGAAGTAATTTGTCGCCATCGCTTCTTACTTTTATCATCCTGTTTCATCGATTCCTTGTCTTATTTATTAGAACAGCGTTCCATATCGAATGAAAAATAAAATTTCGTTCGTTTGTTGGTTGCCACGATGAGAGTTACGCTACTTGTGGCCCTCGTTTTGGTGCAAAGATCGCAGAGTGGTTTCGCGTCAAAATTTGACCAAACATGAAACGACTGATTGATAACATCTTTTCATTTACGGTCGTGATGAACGACTTAGCGGTTTAAGGTTTATAAGGTTTTGCCTCTCTCTTGTCCGCCGCGCGAGGTGATTTCGAGAGTTTGCTTGCCTCGTAATTTGGCAAATCTTGTGCACCCTGCATGGATGATTTTTTGTACGGCAGTGAAAAGGTGTTGCGACTAAGCCGCTTAAGCATCTAACCGAAAGGACTGAAATTGGCAAAGGAGTATCAGTGCTTACTCATCTCAAAGTTTTATGTAATGTTGTAGCGATAAGTAAGGTGAGCTGAGTGAGGTGGCACCTTTAAAAAGATTTGTGAATTGCTGACTTAGACATTCCCATTATAGACTATCAATGAGCACTTGCAGGATAAGACAGCAGGAACAAATACGACTTGACGCGGAATTGGCAAGGCGACTGGCCTCAGAAGATCATCAAGTGCACATTGTCGAAAGCAGCTCTTCGTAAGCACTTTCGTATCCTCATAAAATTGTGCATTCTTTTGAATGTAAGCCTACACCTCAACTTCTGGTATAGTACTGCGGAACTTCGAAGCATAAATTAATTATATGGCATTTTACTCGTTATTCCACTACAGATGCATGCATGTCTGAGGCACTATGAATTACTCTCGTCAAATAACCGCATAGTATCTGACTGTTTCTTGTAGCAGATATTTCAAGTGAGCTTCTCAAATGTGTTCCTGCTACTACACAACTGTCCTGCAGCAATCAGATTCGAGAGTTTTTACGTCTTGTTCCCAATCAAAAATGGAAAATGATTTAATCGGTTCTAGACTGTCCTCACTGGAAAAAGAAACGAAACAGAAGGGAGAATATGATTTATCTGAATGGAAATACGCAGACCTCAGAGACGCTGTTAACACGACTACAGGTATCGTTTATTCGACTTCAGCTTCCTTGAGAAGTAGTATTAGAATCAGTTTTCTGAAGATTGGAATGAAAATTACCGCTATTGCGAAGCCTGAATTTGTGCCGATTCAATTTGCCGGACCTTCACATCACTGGTTTTTAGTCACAAATATATTTTTGCGACCATTAGCTAGTATTAGTGGAGTTAGCTTCGATGGTTTAACGGTCATCGTTGCCCTTCGGGCACCAATACAAGGTTAAAATGTTGACTATTTTCTTTTGCTGGTTTGATGTAAAGCTGTTGTTGAAGTTCTCTCCAGGAGAGATAGTTTAAAGCAGATAGATTTTAGACATAAAGCTGGTGGAAGCAGTTCGAGATGAGTTTCATCGTCGTTTGCGCATGCTGCAGCAATGGAAGGAGAGGAATGAGGCTCGCGACAAGCAGCCAGTCTTGCGCGTCCCAGCTGATATACTTGCACAGTGTAGGCGCCCATTCAGCAGTTGTTGCAATGCCGTTTACTCTGCTTTGTTTTCATTCATAGGGGCAATACAAAAAACAGGAAAAAAGTATTCACTACTGCGTGTAATATACTGTGAAATAAGCGAAAGATTAACAAAGTAATAGTGACTCCGAAAAAAACTGAAATATTGGAGGTCAAAATTGGTGCCGATCGTTTTTCTATTTTTTGATTTTTATAATTAATAACAAAAAGCCATTCTCAAGCGATTTGGCTGGTATGCTGAAACGTTCTGTCTGTAACAGTGAAGTGTAGTTTTTCGGCCTTCTTATCTGGCGATACTACTTGTTTGTTTCGCCTATACAAACGAGCATACAAACCGATCTGACTAAAAGAAATTGAAGGCGATGGGGAATTCAGAATGGTTTTACGAGTAAGCCTACGTTGACTAAATGAGCCCTCAAGACTTGCTTTTTTACAGAAACACCTGGCTTGTGCTAAATCTGTTTCTTAACTTATCCTGTCCAGTTCATTTTCCTTGACTATCTCATGGACCTTCTTCAAAGAAACTGTAAAGAATACAAAATGAAATTCTGTAATTTTTTTCTCACCAAATTTCTGTATCCGTGCACTTTCAATAATTAGCGGTACACTGGTCAAACCAAATTAGCTAGCTTTCATGACCATGGACTTATTGTGTGATGACATGAATGTGAGCGATGAATTCGCATTATTTGCTTTCATCGTTTGCTACTAAATGCTTTTTGGTAAATAACGTAGAGGCGTATAGATGAAAAGTGTACCAAATTGGCGAGTCATTCTTTCTCAAATTTAACGTCAATTTTTTTTTTCAGCTGGAAGTGCTCTCGTCGGAAACGATACGCGCACAACGTTACATATTCAGCGCTATTTCAAAGTTCCCTTCGTTCGCCCAGCGGATCGGCACAGAGAGATTGGTGCATATTTCCTAGTTATGTTGAACGTTTCCGTCTATGTAAACCACTCACATGCGCTAAATAGTATACAACAACTGTAGCCTACTGAACCAATTCGACAATCCTTATCGACCTATCTAGCACTTTTTTTGTTCGCACCCAATTTTTACAACAATTAGAATCGTTTAATTGCGTGCATTTCTTAAAGTGTTTTGTAAAACTGTGAGCTTATAACGCCACTCGTCAATTTAGTATCACCCGCATTCGAGGAGAGAGAGATCTTTCGAACGAATTTTGTCGTCTTCTTTGAACCGTTAACTCGAAAAGCGTCTCATAACGTCGAATGACATAAGTACCGTACCGTTTGTGGTTTAGTTATAAACTGTACGGCGACATTAAATTGCTGTACAGTTGAACTCTCCCGAATTTCTATGTTGTTCATCAACTTACGGTTGCTGGCAAAGAGTTTTCCACAATCAGGTTTTTTGTTTAGCGTTGAAACTAGAGGTCAGCACCGACCTAATATAAGTGATCGTTTACACTTAACGGTACTGCATCTCCCCGTTGCAAATTCATCCTCTATGACTGAATTTGTTTTTAAGCAAGCGCAACAAATCGCGTTGTCCAAAGCGGTACATGGTACGCACACTTCGACGGCCAATGGGTTGCTAGGCAAATGGAGATATATCCCAATAGGAACCCCGTCCTGCTTATTGCGGGTATGCTTTTCTTTCTGTTTTTTGAAAGATGCTTTGTTTTGACGTCGTATGCGTCACCAAAGTAATATTTTTCCCAAGATTAATTCATTGTCTTACCCGTGTAGTACGCAGTTTGAACGAGGTGGCTAAGAAGCGCAGCTTTTGACATCCTCCCGACGAAAATGTTCTGCGTAGAGCCGAAGCTGTGGGTTGCCCAAATGCAAATCGAATCAATGAAGAGATATGTGCAGGCGAAGTTTATCCATTACAAATTCGCTAATGTGTAAAGGTAAGTGCGGTAGTTCCAGCAGGTCTGTTTTAAGCCCTTAAATTAGCTTAATAAGCTCCCAACACGAAAAAAAATAAGAAACTGACAGTATATCTATGCACGCCAAATGAGAGAGTAGGTCTTTGAGTTTTTCACTATGCGATATATTACAGCAAGCCGTTGTCTACTTGGGTATGTTATACTCAATGCAAACCTTGCTTCTATAGACATTTAGTAACATTTTCCAAGAGCAGCGGAACTCCATTCACTCAAAGGAGTATGAAAGACGGTTTTTTCTGGGAAAGCATTGGATTTTTAAACGGAAACCTTCGATGAAAAAAAGAATTCATGGCAACATATAAACAGAAAAGCCTAGCATAGTCGCACATTTCTGCGCTGCTAAAATACACAACGTCCTTGTATGTTAAAGTGTTGTAGATGGCCAACCGCGACAATTCCGAATCAGAATTTTGTTACATTCACAGTTTACCATCGTTCCAAGGAGGCACTTTTATACTGACAGTGATTTGAGGTAACTATCGTTAGAACAAGTTCGAAGCAGTGAGCGGCGAAAATAACACGCCAAAGCTAACTCGGTGGTCGGCGTTTTGCGCAGAAACAAAAATTTCTACGACATGTGAGTAACGTTTCACGGGGAACTGGCCAAGAATTGGTAGCAGTTATTGTTAGCGAAACTGACAGTATATCTATGCAGGCCAAATGAGAGAGTAGGTCTTTGAGTTTTTCACTATGCGATATATTACAGCAAGCCGTTGTCTACTTGGGTATGTTATACTCAATGCAAACCTTGCTTCTATAGACATTTAGTAACATTTTCCAAGAGCAGCGGAACTCCATTCACTCAAAGGAGTATGAAAGACGGTTTTTTCTGGGAAAGCATTGGATTTTTAAACGGAAACCTTCGATGAAAAAAAGAATTCATGGCAACATATAAACAGAAAAGCCTAGCATAGTCGCACATTTCTGCGCTGCTAAAATACACAACGTCCTTGTATGTTAAAGTGTTGTAGATGGCCAACCGCGACAATTCCGAATCAGAATTTTGTTACATTCACAGTTTACCATCGTTCCAAGGAGGCACTTTTATACTGACAGTGATTTGAGGTAACTATCGTTAGAACAAGTTCGAAGCAGTGAGCGGCGAAAATAACACGCCAAAGCTAACTCGGTGGTCGGCGTTTTGCGCAGAAACAAAAATTTCTACGACATGTGAGTAACGTTTCACGGGGAACTGGCCAAGAATTGGTAGCAGTTATTGTTAGCGACTTGGTGATAAACGAACACATACATCCTCGGTGGTTTTCCCTTCACACGCCGAATTACTTTGATAACAAAAACACCCCTCTGAAGCACTGATGCGCCGTGCATTTGGCCCAGCCTACAAGTCGTCGAGTTGTGAAGATGCCATGTGATTTGAAAAAAAGAACTCCGGGAAAATTTTTTGTTCGAGAACCATAAATAAGGTTCCCACGGAAACCGACCCGAAGGTTGCTCATTTTAACCATGCCATTTAGTTTGCCAAATGCCATTTTGGACATTTATAGATAAGAAAAGCGTAGTTTTATCTTCAGTCACCTTCCCCCATTTCTCCTCCCTCCCCTGTCCCTAACTGTTCGTTAGTAAAGGACACTGTTTAATCCACAGCCGTCTTTAAAAAATTAGCATTAAGGACGCGATGATCTGGAGATGTGCGAAATGTCACTGGATGAGACTCAGCTGACGAGGAAGAAGGGTGCCGAGATCTTAGCAGATGAATTTGACGCTCTTTGGCATAGCTTCGGTGGTCCTCCATATCGCATCGGAACGTTGCAGAACAAACGAGCCGTCTAAGCTCCAATGTGACTCTTGTGATATCGGGCATTAATTGACTGTCACAGCTAAATGTTATAACAGTGTGACCGGTGAAAACCACGCAGCTAATCCACATGAGAACAAAGAAGTTCATTTATGTATATCGAACTGTCTTTGGACTCATTCTGTTGTCACGTGCACTGTGGTGTCTAAAAAAAAAAAGAAAAAAAAAACGATAGCTACAAAAAAATGACGCAGAAGTTAAGGTCGTCGTTGGTAGGTGAAAAAAATGTGGAGGACCAGTCGCATAGCGCTCACTATAACCTTCCCCGGCGTTCTGCTATTCGCGCTTAACACAATTGAAACTTCTTCGAAACTCATTTGCTTCGTAATTCGCCTTCAGAACCGCTCACTTCTGTAACGTGATATCTTCTACAAAGGCTTAATAATCCTCATAAAAGTTGACGGCAAATTGCTTTTCTCTTTCCCTATTTTGTGCTTTAGCAAACCGAGCTACCACCAGGTGGAAAGCGTTGGCGGTGTACTCTGACTAGAACAGAGTGAGAAAACAGAGAGAGTAGACAACAAGGATGACGCATGCGTTCGCCTATGGTTCACTTTGTCTGCGACTGTTTTAGCTTAAATTAACATCGCGCTCACGAAGCGCAGAACTGAAACTGGACAGTTCAATGAACTATTTCGAGATTCACAAATTGAACTAGAATTTAGTCAACGCGCCGCATTGGCCGACTGCGATAAAACAGACAACAAATTGGACCTCTTTCATACCAACGACCATCTATTCATCTATTCCATAGATGACGTGGATGAAGCGTTGTTTTTGTGAGTTGGCAACGCTAAAGTAAGTCATACACTACGCAACTTGCGTCACTTTAGGTAATGAGGAATGGAGATACCAAGGGAACGACAGCTCGTAATCTCAGTTTTAAGTGTTTCAATCTAGCTTGTATATGTAAAGATCATGATAGAGCGCACATCTCTACCAAACAAGTTGCACCAGCGTGGGTTTAGTGTTCAGCTGCTTCGTGAAAGCTGATTGCCGCTTGTTTATCTGTGCTGTGATAGCATTACGTGAAGGAAATTCGCAGCAAATCAAAGACCTACGGCATCCGTCCTATGTGTAAATATGTACAGGCGCACGCGCAATAGCAACGCCAGCACCATTTGATCTATTCTCCAGTTAACCTTAAAGCCCCCTCGTAAGCCACTGTTCTCAGGTCGTCTTGTAAGTTCACTGCAAACAACCAGAAAAGTAAGCGGTTTAGAAAACCGTATAGGCAGGCCAGACGCATTTGTGTAATCTAGTATCGCGTTTTTTCCAGAAAACTTTGTATTTCTTTACGTCTCACATTTTGCGAAGCGCCTTACGTTTTCGATTGCCAGGCCTCCGATGTTTGAGTGTTAATGAAACGACCGCATCATTATCGTCTAGGCTGTTTTATTGACGGCCTGGTCACCATTTTTTTTCGGAAAACGGCCGTTCTTTCATTAGTCATAAGGAAGGATTAGAGAATGTTGTACCTGTGCGTGATGCATGTTTTTCTGGCTTATTATAACAGGCGACGGTACATTTTTTTGGAAAAGAAAACAGATTTGCTTTAAAGAGGACGCAAGGATGATTCAGTAATTATCATCCAATTGCTCTAATGTGCTCTCTGTCCAAAATAATGAACGACTATTAGTGAGAAAACTGTGAAAATAATTCTATGAAAACAATTTGTTTACCAAAGTTTTAACGCAGATTTTTTAGCAGATGTGCAGACACCATTTACCTAATCACTGTGCTCACTGGAACGCTTGTAGCTGAAGAAGTGGAATAGCTTCCTTTTGAATTGACTGTTCCATTGCTATTCTGCTATTTTCTCGTATACAGAGCGACCCAATATCAACTGCCACGGAGAATATACATAGACATGGCGATAAGAGTTGACAATTAACACGCCCAAAGGAATGTCGAGTAACGGCTCGGTTCCTCATAGACACGTTTCGTAAATAGCGATCGAATTCTATTTTATCACAAAGCATTCGAAAAGGAATGCGGAATTCAAACAAAACAATCGGCCTGATCGCGGGCTCTTCCGCTCTTGCCCGTTATTGCAACTTAATGTTCTTCTCGCCCTAAGTCTAGCTCTTGCATAATGCTGCACGATCCCTTCGGACCTCAAAGTTGGGTAATTAAACCAAGTCGTCACGCAACGTGGCGGCGAACAACATCATAACAGAATCGGTAATACGAATATCTCGTTATTAACAAGAAAAACCAACACCGAGTGAAGCGATGCACATCAACAACAGTTAATAAAAAGCACCAAAAAGAGCAAAGCGATGCATTAAAATAATAAAAGTCGAAAAAAGCCACTGAACAGCTCTTCACCTCTCCGCTGCCCTCCGCCCAGCCCCCATAGATAGTGCCGGGTATTGCAGTGACTCGCAGCCCCGAGGCAGTGATGAAAAAGATATGACGAAATCGTCGCTGACCTGGCCCACTGCCCATTAACGCCAACTGCCCGTGCCGAACCAGAGCTCCTTCCGCGCCATTTCGGCTTTCTTCGCGACACTCCAGGCCGACTAGTTCCCAGCTGGACGCGACAGTCGCAGCCGGGTGAATAGATGGAGGCTGAATCTTCGACTGCATGAAGACCTCGTAATATTTCGATGAACACTCGATCGACGATCGTACGGGCTTCGAATCGCCCTTGTCGGCAGTGGCGGCGATACTTCATTTGCTGTGCATTCCGTGTAACTGTCGCTGTCTGCGTGCTACACTTGCTTCCGCAGAAGGGCGGTGATATGGCTGGACACATGAGGACCTGTGTGCTGTTTTGGACTATGACTTCTCGTTCTTCGAAGTAGTAGATCGTCGTAGTCGTGCAGCGTTGCCCGAACCATCCGTAACTACGAGTGATGGGATCGTTCATTCTCCCTTGATGTGCATTCGTTAAGTCCACGGACTCCATCGGCGTGTCGATAGGGTAGTCGATTCTGCATGTCGATAGGCGATTGCTGTGGGATAACTTCGTTGGTCTGAGAGGATGGTTGCTCACTATTTCCACAATCGTTGACTAATGAGCTTTCAGCCTCATCTCTACCACCTTCCAGTGCCTCTTCACGTGTGTTGTCCCGTTTTATAGGATAGGTGGTAACAGTACATCATCCAAACAAACCGTACGTTGCAACTGGCCAAGAATGAGAGTGGTGGGAGGATTCTGCTTCATCTCAGGGTCGGTGTAATCCAACGTCACAAACCATCCCACTTTAATGAACAACTGCTCATGATAGCTGCATCTGAGAGGGAGCACCGTCACTTCCACTACATCGTCTTCTGGAATCTTCGATAGATCTGGGCTGTCTGCCTCGAAACTGAATTTGTGTCGACCCTCCACAATCGGACCAACCAATACCGAATCGAGCACTTGATCGTACTTCTCAAACTTGGCCGAACCCATGTATGCCAGCTCCCATCCAGATCATCAGCGAGAGGGTCGAATGCCTCGAAGGTTACTTCAAGCTTGAATGGATCATTTAATTTGGCCGGATGGTCGAGTATGTTCATGCTGCAAACATTCACCCCTGAGCCCGTAATCAACGCTCAAACTAGGGTAACTAAACCTAGTCGATACGCGACGTGAGGGCGAGCAATGTCATAACAGAATCGGTAATACGAATACCTGGTTATAGACAAAAAACACCAAGGAGGAGTTAAACGACACACAGAAACAACAATGAACAAAAAGCACCAAAAAAGAGCAAAGCGATGCATTTAAATAATAACCAGCACAAGTGACTGCAAAAGCACCAAGCAGAGGAAAGTCCAAACGAGCCATAGCAGAATCCTGCACGGACCCCGCTGTCCTCTGGTCCAGCACCCACAACCAGTGACTAAGCCAGGCATGTCGCCGCTCCGAAGCGTTGGCGTAAGATATGCTGATGTCGTCGCAGGCAATGTCCAATGCCCATTATCGCCAACTGCCGGTGCCGAACCAGAGCTCTTTCCGTGCCATTTCGACTTTCTCCGCGAATCTTTGCGACAACGTTGTTGTTTCCGAGAAAATTTGTACGCATTGCTTATGTGGTTATTGACCTCCAGATTAAAATGTTTTTATTGTGGAAGGTATTTTGTTGCTGTGAATCAATTCTTATGTAAACAACCTTCTTCAGACGGTTGAAGTAAAATCCCTTTGCTGACTTTCAAGTAGTTTATAATGACGGCATTCAGGGTTCACCTGAACGACTGTTCGATTTTCTGTCCTACATCACAAAATTGCTCCCGATAATCTCCCATCGGAAACGTTTTGTTATTCATTCATTGATGGTGTAAAGATTCTTCGTCATTGAGAAATATCACTTTAGGAACTTCGATGCAATTGTTTCATTTTCTCAGAAATGGCCTATCCCGAATACAACAAACAAGAAAACGGTGGCGCGCATTGGGACCGTAGGATTCGGCCCGAATGAAAGATATGGTTCGGAAATCACTGATCCGAATCCCTCATGAGCGGCCTCTAGCTCATTTTTTTCCCGAGTGTTTTTCATTTCAAACTCTTTCAGCTACAGGCAGTTTGTGAGCTTTTATTTTCCGAGCTTTTGTGCATGCAGTGCCCTTCTCTTCGTATGCGGCCGGTGTTGTAACTTTATTTCTAGGTCTATCCTAACAAATGGAGGGCTGCTGGATATGCCCGATCTGGAGAAGAGCCTTTTCTCATTTAACAAATTTTTATAGGAAAAACCTGGAACCTGTTAGAATGAGTTTTAAGATTCTCTCGCCTAAATGCGTATAGCATTTTGTTGGCTGTTATGACAGCTATGAGATCATTCGATTCGCCTCTTGGAGAAGAAGTGCCTTTTGGCACAAAAAAATTTTTTTGAAACAATCTGGAACTCTTTGAGAGCTGTTTCGAAGCTATGAGATCATTCGATTCGCCTCTTGGAGAAGAAGTGCCTTTTGGCACAAACTCAATTTTTTTGAAACAATCTGGAACTCTTTGAGAGCTGTTTCGAAATTTTTTTTTTCGACTCTTTCGTGGTGCCGTTTTATTTCTTGGCCATCTCAGCAGCTGCAGCTGCACTTCGATCTCAGAGTAAAGCCAACTGGAAGGAGACTTGGGTGCCAGGGCCTACATTGGCTTCGCCGTCCCCACCGCCTTTGGGGTGGACGAGGGAAGAGGGGGGGAGGGGGGACAGTCATAAGATCTATGAGTCGGCACAGTAGCATTATTTATGAACGGCGTTGCATGAAAATTGAAAAGTAGGGTCGCACGGTGAACCACACATCTTCTCACTACCTTCCCTGTGCTCCTTCGCCCTTCCCACGCTGTTAATGGGAGAAAACGGTTGTAGATCAGGGCGGGGAGGGGTAAGAAACTTCTATGTCGCAACTGTAGCTTTATTCACTAATGAAATGAAAAAAAATTGGAATGGAGGATCCTCAGCGTGGGCCAAACATATTCTTTACCGTGCACACTCATTAAACGTCGATACCCCGTTAGCCTTCCCTTCCATCTTCTCTATTTCGGTATTAAATCCTTTAAACGAGTTTGCATCATGACAGAGTTTACTGTCAGAGTGCTGTCTATGGAACATCAGATTTTTTTTGTATACTGTGCAAATAAAAGTAACAGTTCTGGTTAGAAGTTAATTTTAAAATGGCTTTTGAATGCGCTTTTTTCCTACCGCAACAAGTTTGCTAAAGCTGCCTTTTCTTTTTTTTTTTGAATGCCTGAATGTCGAGTTGACGGATCGTAATATTTTGTTTTCCTGTCTGGAAGGGATGAGAAAATTGGTCTAAACATGAAGTTGATTTTCGTTTAAGGGATCGAGTTCAGAAAAGAAGCTGCGAAGTTTGTTTAAAAATGTACTCATTCAGCTAGTCGCCAGAGAAGGACCCTTAAATGTACTACAGGGAAACAGAGTTTGCACTCGTTTCATACGGTAGTCATTATCTTCTGAAAGATTCATACTCGCGTACGAAGTATGCTTGAAGATTGCTCCATTGCCAAGTTAGTTACTGTGCAAATAAAAGTAACAGTTCTGGTTAGAAGTTAATTTTAAAATGGCTTTTGAATGCGCCTTTTTCCTATCGCAACAAGTTTGCTAAAGCTGCCTTTTCTTTTTTTTTTGAATGCCTGAATGTCGAGTTGACGGATCGTAATATTTTGTTTTCCTGTCTGGAAGGGATGAGAAAATTGGTCTAAACATGAAGTTGATTTTCGTTTAAGGGATCGAGTTCAGAAAAGAAGCTGCGAAGTTTGTTTAAAAATGTACTCATTCAGCTAGTCGCCAGAGAAGGACCCTTAAATGTACTACAGGGAAACAGAGTTTGCACTCGTTTCATACGGTAGTCATTATCTTCTGAAAGATTCATACTCGCGTACGAAGTATGCTTGAAGATTGCTCCATTGCCAAGTTAGTATGTCCCGCCTCTTGATTCTCTCTCAATCCTCATCCATTATTACGCATTGTTCGTTCATATTCCCGAGTGTACGCGCTCTCAAGTATTATTCTAACGCAGTTCTCCCCAGTAAATGTTCTCGTATAATATTCGTAAAGGCCATACGATGTATTGCTTTTTCCTGAGCACTTCTAAGTTCTTTCTAGCACTACGTACCTGTCGTTCTACTATAATCATAACAGTTACAAGGGTCTTGCTTTAAATGAATCAGTTCAATTCAATCTATTTTGATAATCTCTTTTCCATTACCATTTATCTTGCTCCGAATCTTGTGATACGCATTCTTCTATCTTGTTCGGGACTTCATCAAATCAAAATGCTCGCACAACGTACATTTTTAGAAATACGATAGACTGAGAACTTAAAAAGTATAATTCGTGCTGATGTGAATAGTGCAGGAGGTGAAACAAGCAAACATCTTCTGTTGAGAGAGTTGAGGATGAGCTTGAGTTTGATGCTGAAGTTGAGGGTTGTTGAGATTGAGACCCTGATGGAAATATGATTGAGATGGGTTTGAAGGTTATGGGAGATTAAAACTATGTGCTTAAAGCTGAGGTTGAGGTTCGAAGTAGAATAAAGCTTGCAATTGCAATTGAGCATGCGACTTATATTCATACAGTAAGCGGTTGGAGCTGAGATTGAGGCTGTGGTTGGAATTGGGGGATTATGGTCCTAAAACGAATCGTTCAGCTGGGAAGAATGTAAAGGTCGAGGTAGGGGATATGGACTGACACTAAAACAAAGGTAGAGTTGGAAATGAGATTGAGATTGAAATTGATCCTAAGAACGAGTTATGAGTAGAAGTTAGGTTGAGTTGGAAGCGGAATGAGACTGACTGATAGTGCTACTAATTTGTTGCCCGGCAAGAAACAGCTTTTAAAAATCAAAAGAGGGGACTTTTCGCTAGTGGAGAAGATATTTGGGGACACATGCGCCGTACTATTATCAGAGCTTGCCAGTGGATTTTTTGGCGTGAACATGCCGAAAATAAAACGTATGTTATCAGACAACTGCGTGCAAAAGCGCAGTATGTGAGGGAGG
>JPKZ01001212.1:0-22555 GCA_000803305.1 Toxocara canis
CGCATTAACACCATCGTTAATGTTATAGGCGTCTAGTGACTTCTTGAAAAATTTGTTTGAAGCATTGTCCAAGGTGAATGAACGAAAAACACATCAACGAGATTTCCTTCTTTCCAGAGACAGACAGAGAAGGTTCTCAGTAGGCTCCGCGAAATATTGGTGGAAGAAAAGTCCAGGACCTTCGCCCAATATGTGACTCAAGTGGTGAAGAAATTCAGCCGTTATGGGAAGGCCGTATCTGTATGTGCATATTTGTTCATATCTTTCTACCCAGACTGTTAGTTCGTTGACTAGCGAACCGCTGAAGCAAAAGAAGTGGAGCCGAGGAACTGTAAACTACTTCTTAGATCACTTCTCGTAGGCGATTCCCATCCATTTTGTCAATAGCTGGGAAAGTTACTTCATTTTCGGCAACAAAAGCAAAGTAAATTCTACGGAAGACTGACAAAAGAAAAGCCCTAGAAATTCTGTAGAAGAAACAACCGTTGATGGTGCGATGCATCGTTATGGTGACGCCGCATCTGTTCCAGTTTATGTGTGCGCTTCAGTCTCTCTATTTGTCTAATCAGTTTTTCCAAACACGGCAACTACTGAAAAAAACAGTTACGAAATTAGTAAGCTATAATATGACCTCTGAGATTACTTTATGTATCCAGTTTCCAATCATTCCACCGACATCGGCGAAATCTGCTGCAGTTTCGAAAAAAATAAGCATTAGTTTTCTAGCAAGCTGTGCAAAAGATTGGTAAAAGAAAAAATTCAATAGCTCTCAATAAAATATGGTCCGAATGATTGGGAGATCTTGCTGCTGCGTACAGCTACCGTTTCAGAAAACGGAAATAAGGCAAACCCAGGATGGGGATGGGTGGAACAGCGATCCGAAGATCTCACCATCTCTTAAGAAGGGTTTGTTGGAAAATCTTTTCGAAAGAAAGTTGCGAGAATATTCCAGCATTCACACGAGCCTGCAAATGTCGGTGAAAAAGCAGTGAAAAAAAAACCATCCTGCAGGCTGCAGATAAATTTTCATCCTAAAAGTTCTGGAACTTCCGATATTTTAGTATATGGATTCCTTTCTTCACCTCCACAACGTTTATTGCTAACAACTTGGGAATGTTTTTATCAAAAAGAGGAATACCGACATCAGTTACATCGCATGCCTTATTTCATTCGCCAACATTTAAAGAAATTTATTAATATTGAGTTTTTTGTTTGAAGCGGTAATGATTCATTCGGTTTCAAAGAATGAAATGAAATTTGTGGACGGGCTATTAAACGTGAAATGATGGTTTCATTCGTTGATGTTTACGGTTAAACGCGCATTGTATTCTTCTTCAGACTCCTATTTCTCTTTTGAAAGTGTAAGCGAATTGACGCAAGAGAAAAAAAATCCCTTATTCGAAAACATATATGTTTGGATTAGGAGCCTCGAGAGAGAATAATAATGCGCTTTTGCTGGACGAGTTTCTTCTGGGATTTGTGAAAGGGCAACCAATTATTGTATAGCGTTCACTTTAGCAAGGAGTTTCGAGGTATATTTAAGGAAATTCATGGGTTTGGGCGCATCGAAAGTCAGGAATTTATTGTGCAGCACTGGAATTGGTTAGAAACTGATCTTCTACAATACAACAGCTTTTGCAGAACTTTTGTACCGAAAATAGTGCAACATCGGCCAAAAAGGAGGTAAGCGATCGACGATCGACACCCAGTGTACACAAGCCGAGGAATATCAAAGAAAAGCACAGCAAACATTCCCGATCAAGCAGCGGGGTACATGCACATCAATAATGGACAACGCATTGCTATACAGGAGATTGCAATATAATACTTTTGCCTCAGTGCGATTCTGTATAAACCGAATTTCGCCAGAATTGTATCATTTCTATCGAATTTTGGCAGGCTTTCCTAAGCTGCGGTTTTCAAATTCTCGTTCATTTCGCTTACCGATGAGAAAAATTCGAAAGTGTTGCCAGGAAAGCATACTGAAGAGATGGAAACAGCCTTACGCATTTAGATTTTAAAAGAGCATGATCACGAGGATCACTACGCGTTACTAATCTGTTCGCCCTGGCCCGCCTATGTATGCCACGCAGTTGATATAAGGCCTGAGGACAACACTCGTAAACTCAAAAAAGAAGGACTTTGCACGACTTTTGAGTGCTCCATAAGACACTCAAGTACCTTATTACTAATGTGTTCTATTCCTATAGTTTCCATAAAAAGTTCAAAGATTGACGATCACTCACGACTGTTCGATTAGGATCATTTCATGTAGAGCGTCTACTATAAAAACGTAAAAAGAGCACCTCAAGCACTATCGATTTAACTTTGGGGAGTGATCGGCCGCAGCTCATGCGGAAGTTCGTTGAGCAGCACGTATCCCAAGCACAGAGGAGAATAAATTTAAAAGTTTAGGATTGGTAAATGAAATTTGAAGGGAGACGCGTAATAACGGACCCGCAAAAGCGGCCAAGAATCAAAAGTTTATGCAAGACGGGCTCCATTAGTAAAACATTCTCATCGATTTAACATAGCGTTCAATCCTACAGCCGCACTGCACACCAGAAGTGTCGGTAAGACCAGGAAAAGTGTGCGATGCATACACAGGCATCTCATTGTCCTCATCCATTTAAGCTTGCTAGCAAAGCATCAGCTTCAAAATCGATCACTGATTACAGAAGCTCACTGAAAACTCCATGATTCTTAGGAAATCCACACTTTAGAGAAATCTTGTGGTGAAGCCTTCTTGAAATGTGAAATTTCGGGCGCTTTTAACAAATTTAGTACACTGCCGCATTTTTAGCTACTGGAAGTGGTCATTTTTGCGTGTGCCGCACAACGGAACTGTTGCCTCGTTCTTCACTTCCTGCGGCAAATGCCTTCGCACTACATGAGCGGTCTTGATGTGACGGTATCAGCCGCTGCTAGCTGCGCTCTTCAAAATAGGCAACTGATAGGCAACTGAGTCTTGCACATATTCATGAATCTCTTCTTCACACATGGTTCAGCGTTCTTCATTTAGCTTTCAAACATACATTTAACTTATGTAGAACAGCCATCGTGGCAGCTGCATGGCATCGTTCTTAACTGGTTCTGTCCAAATCCTTACTAATTTATTTCGGGAGATTGTTTTAGCACATATGTTTCTCATTTCTTAGGAAATCCACACTTTAGAGAAATCTTGTGGTGAAGCCTTCTTGAAATGTGAAATTTCGGGCGCTTTTAACAAATTTAGTACACTGCCGCATTTTTAGCTACTGGAAGTGGTCATTTTTGCGTGTGCCGCACAACGGAACTGTTGCCTCGTTCTTCACTTCCTGCGGCAAATGCCTTCGCACTACATGAGCGGTCTTGATGTGACGGTATCAGCCGCTGCTAGCTGCGCTCTTCAAAATAGGCAACTGATAGGCAACTGAGTCTTGCACATATTCATGAATCTCTTCTTCACACATGGTTCAGCGTTCTTCATTTAGCTTTCAAACATACATTTAACTTATGTAGAACAGCCATCGTGGCAGCTGCATGGCATCGTTCTTAACTGGTTCTGTCCAAATCCTTACTAATTTATTTCGGGAGATTGTTTTAGCACATATGTTTCTCATTTCGAATATACGGATGCATGTATATATAACATGTTATTTATATCATATATACATACCATATATAAATACAGATAAATATAACACATTATATATACATGCATGCATATGTGTAAACATAAACGCATTTATGTACATTGCACACACTGCTTATCTAAAGCCTGTACAGAACGATTGATTAAGCAGCTCGAAAACATGTTTTTCTCATTAGTTGCTTATTTGCACTCATTCAAATAAGAGAATGCTTTCCACTAGTCAGTAGCATCAAACCTTCGTCGTTTTGCACAAAAGCAGGTTAACAAGTCCTCAACAATTTGTGGTGCTGACAAAGCCTCCTCGATAGTATTGTGAATGCTTGAGTGCTGAATGGTCTCGTTCATCTGCTATTTGCGTCATGATCGGTTCGGCCGCACAGTACCTAAACAATGGGTGTTTATGGCGCTTCCTGCATTTTACAATTAGCAGAATGTGAATATGCGATGCAAACGTTCCATTGAGAAACTGACTCGGTACGACTCTTGGAAGATAAATCGCTATCAGACTGCAGCTTTCGCACTCTAACAGCGAAGTGTATTCGCTGGTTGTGTGGTATCCCCTTTTAGAGCATCGGGAATACGCCAAAATTATATGCCCGATATGTCATTTTAGTCGCCCAGGTTGGGATGAATCGTGCAAATACACTGGTTCTTGTTTTGATTCTACTCGTTAGCATATTTTGTGCACTTATCGCATGCTGTAAGCGACATCATAATATTTTTTCAAACGATAGCTCTGCCCAGATTGAGATCGAGGCAAACGGAAGCAGATTTATACCTAGAACTCATCGATTCTCTTGCAGTCTTTAATATTATTTTCTTCAGTGTGTTTCATTCGACAATCGCTTCAATCAATTGAGTCGTCGTCGAAAAAATTGATACACTGCACGAGAAAACTCCCTCGAAGACACGCAGCGACGATAACGAGAAACCATCTTTTTATTTGATCGACTGTCTGGTGCTCGTTTAAAGGTGCAAAGTTATGCTGTGCTAGACAATGGACTTTAGAATACTTACTGAACCACAACGATGAGCGCAAAGAACATGCACAGCACGGCTGAGCGATTGATCGTCAGTGAACAAAATGATGCAATTTATTTGTTCGAGCCGTGATCCGTGACGATGATTGGTCTTCGAAATGAGTCAAAGAATTCAAATGACCATAATTTAGGAAAAAACATCGCAGCGGAAAAAGAAAACGTGAATTTTAGCATTTCAGAATGAGCCTGAACGATTGCGCTTACCACCGTTCAAAATCCTAAGACTGTTTTCGAAAAATTTCTTCCTGCGGTCGTCATGATGGGTGCACCATAATTTGTAAGAGCCATATTATCGGTGTCAGTCCGAGTTGCTCACTTGCAAATCGCCACCTTTTAGCCTAAAGACGAACTCCAATCTCGCGGACATGACTGGCGATTTCTGAGCGTCAAGTGATAACTGACATCTCACAACTACTGATAAGACAAAAACGCACTAATCCATTTCTTGAGGCACAATGAATAGAAAATATATGGCGCCCAGTCACAAAATGCCTGCAAAATTTATCTGCAGCTTCCAGTGTCCCAGTGTCCGTAACTCCTCCTCCTTATGTTGACTGTCGATGAATCAACTCGAAAAGTGGATGAGCAGGCGGGTTGTTGCGCATTGAAAGTGATCGAGGAATGAACGTTGTACAAATCATAGTAGCCAGTCTAGTCTTACAAGCTCCTGTGACTTGGAACTTCCTCAGCGTAGCTTCTGTGATTTTCACTTTGAAACGATGACGATGATAAAAAAGTACGCGTACATAAATGCGCACAGAGAGAACGCCGGTATCATTTGCTTTGGCCGCACAAATTTGCTGATTCGCCAAAGCAACGAAGATTCTTAAATTAGAATTTTCCTATGCTTTCCTTCTAAAAATGCAATGCTGTGCGTTGGTTGCGATTCAGGAACATAAAATGTGCTCTGAACGCAGAATTCTGCATTATTGCAGGCGATGCAGCGCTGCTTTTAAAGCTATATTTCCAATTTAATATCTTTAAGACGTTAATTTTATACTTTAATTTAGTGGGCACTGATTTAATAAAAACATCAATTAATTGCCTACTCATGCAAATAGCTCATAACAAATGGCACAAATAGGCAACGAATCTGGTAAGTTGCTTAAATGATTTTGCGCTTCATCACTTAGAGCAAATAAGCGCGTATTGTTCCCGCACAGCACTTAATGACTCGAATTTAAGAATGCCTTCAGCCAATCTCTTTTTCGTTGGAAATTCGATAAATAGACGACTAATACTTACTGCATTTAATCTGGGTCGTGGTGGTCAGAGAAAATGGAACGGGTAGAATTCACTAATTTCTTCACGATTTCGTTTTGGAATTCTCATTGTTTTCCTCTCCTCCTGATCAGAATCCTGTTCGTGCCTGAATGGCGTTATCCGCAAACCAGTATCGAGTGCTTGTAGACGTGCGATTGATGAGATGGTTTTGTTTATTCTTTTGGCATGTTAGAAAAATTGGACAATAAAAATTCCCGCTTGAATATGTTTAAGGAGGTTGATGCAAAGCTATCAGTTCGTTGCTATTGGTACATTTAACCTTCTTCTCGTTCTTACTTCGATTATCCCATACGCTTTGATATTGACGGTAAGTTTTTTTTAACGCTATTCGCTCTCGACAAAAACTCTTCTAACCGTTCGGGAATTCGAGATGTAAATTTCAGCGTATTTTTGTTCCCATGATTAAAACAATTCTTGTGCGCTTTATCAAATCTGTTTTTTCGAAGCGCATCATGGAAAATTCATAGGTTCCTAATGCATGAGCGTGCTTGCGTGTGAGTGAATGCCGTAGTAGTCTCAACGGCACAGCATTCGAAAATTTGGCATCCAGAGGAAGTTTTAGTCATCTAAAGGTGCTAAAAATCTATCGTTATAAACGTTCTGACTTGTTTTCCTTTCATAATGTTCAAGCTCGTTCGTTTGAGCTATTCATTCCATCTTTTATGGGTGAAAATAACAGGAAGATGAAGTCAAAATCCACTCACTGTTTAGTGCATAGCTGAATAACAAGCATTTTCCGCAAGTGACAATAATACAGCTTGTTTGCGTGTTGCTATTATGGGCATCTGTTATTTCAAAAGATTTTCTATCGAGAAAAGGACAAACCCGGAGGATCCTATAGAATAATGCTGCAATTAGGGATCGCCGACTGCGTGCAGCTAATATTTTTTATACCTCTGTGGTTCTGTCACTTTATCGGAAATGCTCCGTTTCCGTTCGTCCTCAACAAGGTTGGTTTTTTGGTTTCTTTCTCGTCCGCCTGCATCTATATATACATTTTATATGTAAAATATATATTATTATACATATTATATATATACATATATATTAACGCACGAAACGATGCACGTTTAATTGTATTTGAGTTCTTCATAGCTATATAAGCTGACTACAAATGCGATATTTTTCTTGGTCGTCTTAATGATTTTCTAGTTGTTTATCACACCGTGGTAGAAGATTTCGTAATGGTTGACGAAGTTCTGAGCTGGAAATGCGAGTTCGACGAACTCACACACGCACATTCATGTGCATGTACGCGCAGATACGAGGTGGATAAAGAGCGCATTTCCTTTACAAATTAATCAACGATGATGGAAGTGAAACATCAGAGCATTCGTATCGTGGAAACGGAACCGAAAACCGTAAACTGGGATGAAAAAGAACGCATGTAATGAAAAACCGCAGGCTTATTAACGTCAACAAGAGGGCTTTTATTTTGCTTTCTAATGCAAGCGCAGCATTGAACGGACGAACCAAAAAATGATTAAGCAGACGATCGGGCTATCTGCGTAACCAAATATGGAGAGCTGTTTGGCTTTCCGGAAACGTTAAGGAGGAAGATGGTGAATGATTACAATATGCTTGATTTTAGATTATTGGGTCGTTACTGAATGCCTTATGGACAGCCTCTATTAATCTTACTTGGTTGCTCGCTATGAACAGACTTTCGCTGTTCTTTTTCCAACAGAAAGCTGAGAAATTTTTCACGGGATACAGACTCATTGTGAGCGTTCTTTATCTTTTGAGCTCTTCTGTTCATTTGCAGCACGTTTTTGAGTTTTGGGGAATGTGAACAGCAAAACAGGAAAAGCTTCTCAGCGAACTTTTGTCTGGAGAAAAGTTAATGCAACTCTATTTTATTTCTATGAATTTCACTTGGATCATTTCGGAATTTTAGCGGACATCTTTCGCTGCTTGCAAATATAAAAGTTTAGCAACTCGTAACGAACTTTGATAACATGGTTATTAGGTGACATTCATCGTATTGTGGTTATGGACTGCAACCGACTTTGCCGTTTACCTCTCGTCAGTGGTCAATCTGCTCTACGATCCTGAACGATTGGCATTTTTACATAGCGGAAACGAACCGTATTTTTCGATTGCACGGTTAGTGGGCATGTTCTTGATGAAGCGTAACCAGTAAAGTATTCGCCGGCACGAAGTGCTGGACTGTAATAGCAAAGCGAACCCATTATGTTTGTACAGAGCTCAGAAGCCACTCGTGTAAAAGACTGGTCTGTATGTCATTAACCAAGGTACCTCAGTACTTTAGCAACGTTGTAGTGCTTTTCGGTTTGTTACAGTTTTCCTAGATTGTAGGTTGCGTAAGGTAGAGTAGCGATCACTTATTTGGCTACGCCAAAAAGTACCGGTCTCGATGTCGCATAATGCTCTTCCGACCTTCCCACACTCATCTTCATCCTCTCCCACCACCTCTTCCATCCCTGGCGCCACTTGCTGGTCATATATCTTCTGCCTACGAAAAAGTGCGATGAGTGTTTATTTTTGATGCAAAAACATTTCGCGATCTTCCGCGGGCAACACTGCATACGCTGCAGTCTATTGAGCACGCGGGATTGCACTTTGCAAGACGCTGCTTTCTTGAAGTTTTCTGATCTGAATTTTGAAATTCCAGACTGTTTGTTTGAAACAAAGAGAGAGTGCAGTCGTGGAGAAATCCTACTCTTCCAATCCACTCCTCTTCTAGCTTAGTCCTCCACTTTACTTTCCATCGTTCGCGCACGCCCGAAACGAGCAGATCGCATGGTCGCTTAAAGCAGAGATCATGCAATCCCTAAAACACCAACTCATCATCGAGCTGTTGTTGATAGCATAGTGTTCGTAAATAGTAAAACAAATTGTCTGTGAAACAAATTGCTTCAGTATTGGCGAGCACTTCTGTTTACAGTACTGTTGAATTCTATGTGAGTGTGAGTGAGACTTTATTGACGCTTGCTGCTTACGTCGGTATTTTGGGTTGCATTTGGCACAGTGCATGGAAGCAGCGTGTGAAGCCGAATTCGAATTCTGCATGGGTAAGCCAGAAAACAGTTGTGAGATGGAAACCAGATAACTTCAGAAGATAAGTGTAGATTTTCTCTCAACGCTGTTATGCGCTTTGGCGATCGATATTTCCTTGCTTAAACGAGGGTCATAGCCACTAGATGATTGGCGCAATTTCGAGCTTGATTGCACAAAACCAGCACCTCCCATTCATTGTTCCGTATTTGCAACTTTGAAGATAATCCCTTTGCATGCGAGGGGTTAGAAAAGAAATGCGCAAATGTACAAAAGTAAGCAAGACGGAGCAAAAACAAAAACTGAAGGGCGCTTTAAAATCCGAAACATCCTTCATGAAGAAGCGTGCTTTTAATCGCTATCCTTCAGTTGCTGTTCTCTTAAAGTTCATTATTTCAAAGTATTTTTCTGTTGCGAGATAGACTGGAGGCAAGCAAAAATGAGAGTAGATGCGAAAAATCGGCAAATTGCAGGTCAATAAGAACGGCGTAGAACATGTTGCACTAAATGAGAGCATCAAAGCCAAACAGTCTCATAGAAACGAAAGTTCAAAATACTTCCCAGTAGGAGTAGAAGAGGTTAGACTAATGATCCTCCATTTGTAATTTGTTGATTCTTACGACTGGGAGCCCTTTTGATCTTAACGTATGATGTCAGTCTTGTGTACCGTTCATAAAGCTAAATTTTGTAGACCGTTTCGAATCGAAGGCGAGATCTTTCGATTCTTCTGCAGGTTGGTATTTCGTTGTTTCCCTTAAATTCGAACACACAGTCTATCAGAGACTCCGGGCAACGGCAACGAAATCGGTTCGTGTGGATTTTTCCGGCAACCTAAATGCTATGAGAATTCTTGGGAGCTAGCAAAAGCACGATTATGCTCTTGAGAAAAGCAACGAGGGCCAACGATGAACATTGCATGGATGATGCGTTGTATTTTTTTGAATGGTTGTTTGCGAATCGAATGCAGAGGACAGCCCGTTAAATCATTGGACTACTCGAATTATTGGACGCATTCGACATAGTCGCTTCCAGCTTTTGCTTTATTAGCGACATTGTTGACCGAATAACGTCAGAAGGTAATGCGCAGACGGAAAATAAGTTTCTGTATTCATTAGCAGAAGGAACTCCAACAATATAACCGATCTAAAATGAGCAACATGGAGAAGCAACGGATGTAACGGGATTCTCGCTCGGAATTGTTTGTTGTCGCTGGAAATTAACCCAGAAAACTATTCACAGTCGCGCTTTCTAACTTCAGCAGAAATACGAAGCGCCTCTTGCTTCATCTGCCATAAAAAGCCGTCTTGCAGATGAGCAAGTAGTGTAGCATGTAACATCGCTTAATATTTAGTTGCTATGAGCAGCATTTGCAGGATGCGGAGAAGAAGCTATGAAAATCGAATCCGGAAACGACAGGCACGCTTGAAGCTTTTGCGTGACAAAATGTAGAGGGGGAGGGTATGATTGAGGCAACTGATCCATACACAAATGTGTGAAAGAAACGGTGCAGAGTTCTTTGAACTATTCTCATTAATGATTATATTGTTTTCGCACTGCTTCGTAAGTTTGTCTTCATGTTTATGCAAATTTCTAGGCCTTTCTGATCTCGGGATGCGCCTTGGCCAACGTTATTTATTGGAACGTCTATCGTTTCATATATCACGATTCCCTTATTGCAAGCTACATTTCGACCTTAATGTGGATCATCAACTGTGGCATCAACCCAGCCATATACCTCATTTTAAGCAAGTGAGTCAGCCAGACTCGGCTATATCACGTGCGGGTTTCGTATGCACAAAATCGCAATATAATATAAAGGAACTGCTAATTTAAGAAGTGAGAAAGGAAGACGGAAGGGAACAAAAGAAATGTGTGAGTTCCGATGAAATGATTATAGTTTCATGGTCACATAGGGGAAATATGTGGTGGCGATATTGGAATCGTCACTCTTTGGCACGGTAAAGAAGATTTCTTCTTATCGCATTATCAGCAATTTTTGCCGACCAAATGAAATTTCGAGCATGACTTAAGCATGACGAACTGCTCAAAAGTTTTACTTTACAAATCATTGCTGTGAGAAGATAAAACACTCATTTCCGTTAATACACAGAAATGAAACCACTTCCCGCTTCCAAGGAGAGAGATGCTGGGTCGTTGAATTCCCTACGTAGAACGATTCCCTTCCCTCTTCCCTCTCCCTGTCTTTCTCTGTTTGTGTTTCTGTTTCTGTGTGTAATCTGTGTATTTATGCGTGAGCGTGACAACCGTCTCCTCTTTATTTTTTAACTGCATTTTAGCGCAGGGAGGGCGCATTGTGCGTTCGTAATATACCGACGCACATGAGTGTTTGTTCGTATATTTAATGCCAGTTATTCAGTTGGTTTCAATTCAGCGACAATCGATTAATTTTGGCGTTCACATGTATAGTGTTGTGGGGTCTCCGACGCAAAGCTGAGGGCTATTCATGGATTTTTGTAGGAACAATGGTGCTGGAAAAGAATGAGGAAAGAAAGCGAAAAATTTAAATGCAAATTGGCGATTTGCAGGTCGATACGAACGAAAACCTATGTGATGCTTTCAAAAATATCCTTATTATCTCTCTGGCGATTCACGAAATGTACGCATTAATCGATCGAAATGCATTGAGAATGATGTTGGAACGGACAGCCTTCGATGCACTCAAGACGAGCAAATTTAACAGCTATCATGCTGGAAGGACTTTTTTCCATTATGCTTTCCTCGTCCGATGTTTCAACAGGGAGCAACTCCTCCACTTCTTCATCCCGTCTTTTGTATTCGGTTGCCATCGGCATTTGTGCCATTCCTTTCTGCACCTGATGCCTCGCGACACTCTTTCTGTTCCTCGTCAAACGATCCTCAGCAAAACGTCTCACACGTTCCTATGCTATTACTCGCTTTTTCGACCTCCTGTATGCATCGCGTTTTTTCCTTCAGAACTGCTAAATTTTTATTCTCTAATTTCCCGAAATGTCAGCTCATGCTTCCCTACGCAGTTCATTAAGAAACTTGTTACTCTTTGTTTTCCGGATTTCAGATCTGAGTTGTTCAAGTTGAATGTTAGGCACCCTTTTAAAGAAAAATGCTTGTTGATTCACCGGTGGTGTTTTATTACCAGCTAATGTACCTACAGCTGATGCTCAACATATAACAGCAAAATAGTAACCAACAATTTAGGGTGTACCGTTTGAAAATTTTGCTGATGTCTGTATCGCTGGGCGCACACCTGTGCATGTGTATGTGAATAAGGGCTGACAGATGTGTATTGCATCGTGCACATTTCGTTACACTTTTCAGTGGTGACAATTACTGCTTTGATATTTTCTTAATAAATGCGCATAACGTGATAATATCGAAAACCGAAAGACCCATTTTAAACGCGCAAGAGCTTTATTTCGTTTATGGAACGTGCGATGAGAGCGCAATTCGGTTACAACGTATGATGTTGACTTGACAAGATAACTACATTGCTCAAATCGCATCGTCGTGATGGTGGTGCACGAAAGGGTCGGGTCGTTTGTGAGATGGTTCAAGTCGAAATTTCGCAGCAAATAGATGTAATAAGAAAAACTTTTCATCTGCTTGTTTTAAGGGTTGTGAAATGCGAACATTTGATTAGTCGCGCCTCGAAGTGAAAGTTTTGCAATGAATATACAAATGAACTTACTGTCCCCAAGCTAGGAAGTTCAATATGGATTTCAGCTTCACTACATCGATTTCGTGACTTGATTTTTTGAATTTTTTCATTTTTCATTCTCTCCCTTCTTCTTCACAGTATTTTTCCGCCAGCCGAAAACGAGTTGCTGTTTGCGGCAATCTGGTCTTAATGTGAGCAGCTAAAGTCCGTATACGACTGAAACTTTCGAATACTGTTACGTTTTGTATTTACAAGCACTTCTATAATGCACGTGTCTCAAGCAGAGGTTGAATACATAACGTTTGAGGCTGTATCAGCTATCCTGTTTTCCGAGAAAAAGCTTAAACAGGAATGGAAATTTTCGACCTGTTCAACAAATATTCCCATGTTGCAGGCTCTTTTTGTTGTGGTGGCGTTTCTTCGTTGTCTGGTGAATTAAAGCCTCACACTAATACCATACTTTGGATTTCGAAAAGTTTACCGGCTTTGCTTTATTTGCTCACCTTTATGAACAACTTGCGGATATTGCTGGGATCCAACCTAGCTAAAAACAACTGCAATTTATTCTCATCTCATCCTGAAGGGATAAAACAATATGCCCAGATACCGAAAGTTTCTGAGCACGAAAAAGTGTTGGAGATGGCATTTTCAAGTAGCGTATCCGTTGGATCTTTCGGGTCGCAAGGAGGCTGGTTACATGATAAACAATTTTTCTGCATAAGTTAGATGAGACTACCGAAGTAGCGACAAGTTCTTGAACCATTATGTGGCTATCGGACGACATTCACCGCCGCGTTTTGGGCATACGACTAAAGTTCTGAGATTCTTCGGACCAAACACTGGGAGTCGGATTCGACAGATCGCCGAACGGCAAAGCATTCTGCGTTTGCTGATCCGCTGAAAAATTTGTTATTCGGCGTTGCACCGAGGGCAACTTCCCGATTTCGTCACCAGGATCACTTAAAACTTGAGCCGTTCGCTAGAAAATCACTAAAAGTTTGCTGTTAGAATGCACTGAAATTCCTGACAGACGCCGGGCGCGGAGATTTCAGCGCTCGACACTTTGCTAAACTTAATTCTTGCCGTTTTACGCAAGGCTTCTTAAAAGCTACAGTAATTCGCCGTAAACTGGGCAGTCGGCATTGCGCTATGACAATTCGACCCTCCATGTCTTGGCTTTGTGCTCTGTTCGCATTATCAAAGCACTTTGCCAACCTCTTTCGCGGACATTACATATGTGATCGTCTCGCGCTTATGCCATCCGCTCAATTCTTTCGAGGTGCTAGGGCTGCTGCGGCCGATTGTCGGAATGTTTTTTCTTTCAAATTGTCAAATTTTGCAGTTTCTCATATGCGACTTACGTCTCGCGGCGAAGTGCTCAACTGCGCTTTAATTTGCTGCTGTCGCGTCCCATTTCCATGACGGTTATAATATAATCGTTGTCGGCTTAGCGATGAGCGATGGGCACAAACGTGTCGAGCTCACTTCTTCGTTCGGTTACGGGTCTACGGCTTTGCTCACTCTTGAAAGCTATTTTTGCTTCACGTCCATTTTGTCACTCACTTCCATCTCATTAATGTGAAATGAGAGAAAATAAAGTACTATGCAAATTGTTAAGTACAAGATCTCAATGCCTTTCAGGTGGCGGACTGGGCAAGACAGGGTCGGTAAATGTGGAACAGGTATATTCATAATCGACGAAAAGAATAAGCAGCTGAAGGAGGCTGGTATATGAGAGAAATTAGACGGAAGCAAGGGGACAAGGAGTGAATGTAAAACTAATGGGAAGAGCTTGTGCTAGAATAAACTTATAGCCATGAAATGGAAGAGGCTTAAATCCGAGGAAAGGGATAATAAATCTGAGGAAAAGACGCTATGGTATGGAATTATTAATTATCTGAAAAAAAGTTGTCTATGCAATGACTTTATTCATCAAGCAACTACACAGTGAAACATTACATCTTTCTTCTTTTTAAATATCTATGTATATTCTTCATCGAAAAAAATAAAACCAGTTTTCTTCATTTTTGTCTTCCACATTCACAGATTTATAAAAAAGACCACTAATGGCAAGGGATTCCACGCATAATTACAGGAAGTTCAATGAAACGCTGTCACTTCAGCTGCAGCCACGAATCGAGTATTTTGGGTCACATTGGTCATCCGTAAAGACCTCTTGCAGATCTCGAATATTTCACCTCTTATCGACCTGCAATTTTGGTGTTTTCAATTTTGGTGACTTCAAAAAACGATTTTTTGAATGCTTCGTCAACTATTTACCTATTCTTCGATTTACCTAGCGAATTTTCGAAGAATTTGGTTGTGCTAGTATAAAACATACGCGTTCGTTGCAAACGAATTAAAGGAAATTGTGGAAAGTGCAACGGCAGCAAGCACTCTAGAAAAGTAGTGCTTTTTTATCAAGGGAAGATAAAGAAACGGGAATGGCCTATGTATACGACTCTCTCTCTCTACCTCTCTCTTTTTCTCTCTCTATCATTGGACTAGCTCTATGAACTATGGACGGTGCTTTACTGCAATCGATTGAACGAGTTCATAATGAGATCTGCACATTTATTAATGATGATGAAAACTTCGGCATGCAAGGAAACGAAAACTTCGGCATGCAAGGATTTCGATGAAACGCTGTGCTGTTGCACACTTACTTGTTAAAAACGATGTATATCAGCGGATTGATTGCGCTGTTAAGGATCCATGCCAGAGTAGAACCGTAACGTGCAGACATGGAGTTATGAAAAAGAATTTTAAAAAATTGCCAATAGGCAATATTGAGTGCGGCAGCACCTGAGATAAGCAGTGCCTGTAACACAAAATCATTTACGTTAACGACTTACGTATTTTATATTTTATGACTAACGCGAATGGGCTTTTTTAAAATCGTTGTTGTGGGGCATTTCTGGATTTCTTAGTGCGTTTAATATTCTGATAAATTTCGCTCGCGGTCGCATAACGGGACTTCTAGATGATGGCAGTGAGCGATACTATTTTAAAAAAGAGAGAATCTTTCCGTTTTGCAGCTACAAGCAAAGATTATTAGCAGACTCCTCTCACTCTCCGCTGCATAATTTAAAAAATCCTGCCATGTTTATTCGAGCGCAGTTGGAACGATTATAGTAAAAGTATTTTTATAGATAAGGTCGTTTTTTCGCCCTCATTCTGAAAACAGCCTTTCCAACATTTATAGTACCGGGACAGCAAGGACCTATTTTAGAGCGGGTATATCCCTAATGTTATCGACAAAATTGTATTAAAGAGTGCGAAAACACGAAAACGTATGCGGCACCACTTTCATGGCTAAGGAGGAAAGGGGGACGAGAGAGGAAAGGGAGCAAAACAACGACATCTCGGACCTCTCGTCATACCATGCAAATAATCCTGCAGTTACATATTCAATCGCTTATGTATGTTGGCTGTTTGTATAGAACCGGTGGCGTTAAACGAAAATTGTTGTTCGCATTATCTATTCAGCGCACCTCGAAAGATGTTAAAAAAAGCTATGGTAGCCGCTCAGCCAATATAATCACCGCTATATTGCGAAGCCTTAAATATTTTACAAAATTGCGATCGTGAAAATATTAGCGGTGAATAAGCATGACTGATTTATCGTTCATAAATGTATATCGGTGCACTAAGATCACAGACATAAGATCGTAGATATATTATGTGACTTTACGTGAACCTCCTTTTAGCATATCAAGGAAGCATTTCAAAGCTATGCGTTCTGACGGATAGTTGACAACGATGACGGAAAAACGCCTTTCAACCAGAAAAAGAAAGAGAAAACAAAAAGAAAGATGTCAAAAAATCGTAAAATAAAGCAACCTGCAGAAGGATGGAAAGATCTCTCTTTCGATTCCAGTGGAGCTGAAATAAGGTTTCTTCACAGAGACAAACGAGTAAGTTTCTCAAACATAAATAGGATTCAATTGACAATTTGTGCTTTCAATACGTCTTTTGTACTCGCGCACCCAAATCAATCCAGATTTTTTTTTCAGCTTTAACAAACATTTTGCAACAATGAACGTGAGCATTGAATTTGAATTAATCGACTTTTGAAGGTTAAACTTATGCTTAAGAGTTTTTCAATTGGGCAAATTCATTTCAGTGCTTATCACCTCTAATCATCTTAAATCTTTCGGACACAAAAACATACTCGTCCCTTTGAAGCAGTAAAATGAGAGTCGGATACGCACCCAAATCAATCCAGATTTTTTTTTTCAGCTTTAACAAACATTTTGCAACAATGAACGTGAGCATTGAATTTGAATTAATCGACTTTTGAAGGTTAAACTTATGCTTAAGAGTTTTTCAATTGGGCAAATTCATTTCAGTGCTTATCACCTCTAATCATCTTAAATCTTTCGGACACAAAAACATACTCGTCCCTTTGAAGCAGTAAAATGAGAGTCGGATAGATATAAATTACAATGGAAAGAGAGAATGCAATAAAACCAAAGAACTGAGCCACATAGGGAATTGACTCCAAGTTCAATTTCCACGTATTCCAGCAGCAACAAATTTTCTGCACTTGGATACCACTGAACCACTTCTGAAGTGTTACGTAATTTTAGGTAATCGGCGTCGTGCCGAATATTTGCGAAAGTATAAGACATAAAACGGCACGGGTCGAACCGAACCGAAAGCGTAAGGTATACCTCACAAACGCCGGACGCAGTGAAATATAACGTAAGGGAAAGAGGTGCGAAACGGTTTAAGAAATTTGCGCATAACATGTGCAGAAAATATCTTACTGAATGGATCATAGATAAGTATATAACTCTTACCTAGTTTCGCAATGGAAGTAAAAGAAGACGCATCAACACTGACTTGCAACGTGTGGCACAACGGTTTGAAATTTCATTTGATATGAGATGAAATAGCGGACGCACCGTTGTTGCGCATGAGCGTGCGCTAGCTATATCTGTTTACTTTTGTGTGTACACATTAGGATGGCCAGCTTCCAGGATGGTCAACAGGGAATGTCCACCAAATTTCGGATCTTTGAAAAATGTTTCGGAATCGGCTGCTTGATGAGCACTTCAAAAGAATGAAATCTTCTCAAAATTTTAAGGGAAAGTTGACTGAAAAAGTAAAATAAACGACCTCGAGCAATGAGAGTCGTCGTATGTCGGTTATTTTCACAGATAAAGGCATTTTGTTTGGAAAGCAGTAGAGATCAGAAAAAGCATGCCTGAAAATTCCTAGCCTACAGTACTGATGTATAACAAAAATTCTCCCACTTGGGGAGGGGGGAGACGCGTAATTACTGAGGAGTGTCCATTTTCGGCAACGGCACGAAGCCGTTCACCCGTACATACGCACGGAGCCGTTCATTCATCGATTCATTCACCCATTCATCCATTGGCGCACTCCGCATTCGTACGACGAAGCTTTAGGTTTTCATCTTCTATGGCCGCTCCTATATATAAGGATAACAAATTTCCTCTTCACGCTTACCTTCAACGAGCGTGACGAAGGGCTATAGGAGTGTTGCCATCGGGATTTATTCCAGAGACATAACAGAATAATCACATACGCAGCGAATGTAAGCATCGTCTCAACGATGCTCATGTATAGAAAAACATCACTGCAAAAAGAGAGGAACTTACTGCAAGATGGGGTCCACAAGAACTAACACACACAGATAAGAGAAATTGTCCTTCCGCCTGTCAGAAAGACGCTGCAGTATGCGTCAGATCGAGCGGCTCATCAACAGATAAGACGCTGTATTCACGGAATGCTTCTAACACGAGTATACATGCTGCTTTGCCATCGTGAAATCTACAGTGAACACGTTTCGCATGCACAATTTGTTGCCTTCCAAATACTTCAAAGGCTTTGAAACAGAACCTCCATACAACTCAGAAATTTTTAGGCTCATTGGGAAACAAACAGCTGTATGGAAAACAAACAGAGACAAAAAGCAAGCCACGGACGAGACTGCTCTACCCGATACGATGCCCTTCACGGATTTCGTTGAAGCACGTCTGCCGCAAGAATTTCTGCTCGATAAGTGGAAACCTGAGGAGAGGTGAGCGTAAAGACTTCGAAAAAGTTGGCTTCAAGGGTCGCAGCAGCCCACCTCTCTTGAAAACATCTTTCGATCAGCACAATATGTCCAAAGCAACTGTTTGATCGCCAGTAGGAAAGAAATGCTGATTGCGCATACTTTCATATTCTTCGTCTAATTATGCAGCAGCTTTGCAACGAATTTCGCCATTTCAACCGGCTACAGATCAACAGATCAAACTAGAGTAGTTCTTCAGAAATTTCGATTAGCATGACAGCCGTCTTCCACACCTTCCAGTCTATGGACAAAAGTTTTGAGGGGTGAGGATTGCACATGAGTATGTATGTGCGATAAACAAAAGAACGGTGAAATTCTACACGATGTATGCGACACCCAACCACCTATTTATCGCTCAACTGAATCAGAAGAGTATATCATAGAGCGTGCCATGCACACAGAATTCCATAGTGCTATAATGCGCTCGCTCTCTGCGAACTAGTGCTAGTGCCGTAACCATTGCATGCATGAAACATACAACTGCAGTTCAACTTTAAGCGAACCGGAATGACCATCACGGGGTGGTGTAATGAGCGCCATGGTCATTTCATATCGGACTAATCGGTTTCATAAACTGCTCGGAATTGATGGAAGATAATAACTTTCATAATTTTACTGATCCGACTCATTCGATGAAATCTGTTGTCATCAAAACATTAGTTTTTCTGCAGTCCGATCAGTGAAAAAAAGCACCTGGTTGCTTGTAGCATTCATGGATATTTTCTGAGCAAACTTAGGCACCTATAGGTTGGATGACTCAAGCAGAAATTGAACATGACAGGATACTGCCGAGCAGTATAGTGTTATACGAACAAATACAATTCATTTAAAAAAAGGAGGAATGATCGCCTAAGGGATAACACAATCTGCGTTTTGCTAACTCTCCCACAACATCAGCCATTCGGAAACAACGAAAATCGTATTTTTGCTGATTCGATTTCTCGAACAGACCTGATGTATAAAGGTGAAGAGTCATTGTTCCGTGATGCCATCAGTGGGAAGCGCAAAGTGATCGGCTCAAAAACGTACAAACTATTTAGCATGTTCTTTGCACAACAGCTTCTTCCGGGGTCGATAACTCAGTCAGAAATGGGCTTTCTGATGTCGGTTTATGATTTTCATCACAATTACCTAATTTCACAACTGCATCTTCTGCAGCTTGCCAGTTCAAACCACCAGAAAAAATACAGCTGCATATTTACATATGCGCAGACGCGAGGTCGCCATAATACATTTTGCAAATGTGTATTATGGATAGAAATGTTGCAACATGAAGAAAAAAGTAAGATCACAGGTGACACGAGTTATACCCTGATCATACGTTGTGACGAGAAGAAAACGTGCGATTAGAGGATGTGCTTTCACTGCTAGCTTTCTGATGCCACGATTCGGGAGAGTGGAGAAGAGGTAAACTTTGAAGCTGATACATAGTGATAAGTCTCTTTTTAATAATTATTCAACGAACGCTGTTGGCAACAATAACGAAAGCATCAGCTAAGAAACCCAATGGTGAAAATGTCATTGTTTAGTAAGTTTACTTACTATGTGATAGAAAAATATGGATTTTCTCCATAGTAGTTCCAAGACAACAGTTGAGGAACATAAATAATACTGAGCACCGGCGTGACATAGAGGGCAAATGAGATAAATGCTAGAAACCAAAGGACCACAAAGATAATCTGAAAGTGATTAATTAAAACGAGACGGAGATTTACATATGATCGGTGAAGTTCTTTTACGTAGGTGCCCTGGTGCGAATTCTACCGCATGCTTCTGCATCCAACATTTGGCTCCCTAGAGCACAATGACTGCGCTTAATAATGATTCGCGAACATTGGGCTTTTTCAAGAGGGAAATGAGAAAAGAGAATTGTAGAATCTAGTTCAAAATGTTCCTTTCGTCTCAGTTTTGCGTAAATAAATGATTAGATGTACGACAGCAAGGCGAAAACTTGACAACGAAGCGGTTACGAAAAACTAATAATAACCGCATCTCCTATAGTTCTGGAGTACTGACGGCTGAACGATTCATTTAGCGATAAGGATCTGCAAGAACGAAAAATTCAAATGAGCAAGTTAGCTGCTAAAAGCATAAATACTTACAGTGAGGCCAATCCCATCAAAGAATCTTTCTGCTTTCTGGCCGGCACAGAGTATCGTAAGTCTATTTATAGCGAGCAGCAGCGTTAAATGGACAGAATTGTACCAATTGGCGTTCAATATTGAGCTACTAACCTGAAATCGGAATGCTCGCATGCACCTGATAATGGTGAGCATAGCTGCAAAGCTCAAATGGCCACTGTATAAATGCTTCAAATAACGATTAGTATTGTTAATGGATGATTTATCGAAGCGCGATGAACCATCCATCAATAATGGTCTCATATGCCGGCCATCGGAGCAGTTGCGGTGCTCTTCAAGGTGGCCGAATGGTACCAAAAAAAGACGCCATAGTGTTATTTAAATAGAATTTACCCGAGATAATGGAATTGGCAACGGGAGGGATGTGCGAATTTGACGCGACCACGTCTAGAAGGGGTGGTATGAGCAATGATCGGAAGATATTTCTTTCCATCCCTACTTTCTTCCACTGCCGTCGAGAACATTAAGTGGGGCCCACTTTCGCATTTCTTGAGTGACAATTTGCGGCAGCTGCACTGAGCACAAAAAGTTGCAGAATATACTATGCTATGGGAAGTGGCTGTATCTCGTGCTTGTCAGGTGTACGGGGGATAAGGAACAAAAAAATCGTTGCATAGAATAAATCGTTCGTTAAGTGTTGCTGAGCGCAACCCTTTGGCGCTTTTGCAATTTACAAAGCACACGATGACGAGATGACGTCTGCGAGTATGTCGGATTGCTTATCTATCTGCCAGTCTGTTTTTTCAGAGTTTCCACTCAGGAAACGGTGGAGTAACAGTAATGAAAAATGGTATATTTTCTCACACCCGACAGTCGCCTAACTCGGATTTGAGTCCAATTCGTCAGATATCGAAATGTTTTATCGCCTTCAAACGCAGTCACTTCCCATGCATTTGTTACCGGTCCACACAAGTACCTGACCCTTTTTGATCGCAGAAAAAGCAGTCTTTAGTGTAAGATTTGTGCGAACGTTCGGGGGCGGATGAAACTTGGGTATCCCTCGTTTGCAAACAGCTTGTGAAACGGGCAATTTCAGAGGTGTGTGGCATAGCGCATGTCCTGCGGTTCCCGGGTATACATTCCCACTAGTTCTGCAATACGACTGGTCGACGCGCCAACTGGTTGAAAACGCATCAAATTTTCGGGCCATACCCGAAGACCGCGAACTGGTTTGAAATAGGCTACAACGGTGACCCTAAGGGATAAATTATGTGTACCAAACTTCGTAACTCTTCCTTCAGTGCTTCTCGAGCTAACATTAACGGAAACACTGGCAGATGGAAGCAAACACATATAAATACGCATTAGCATGACCATCACATCGAGTTTTACAAATTATAGATTTGCCAAGCTCATAAACATGAGTCGTTAATAGGAGGTTTGCACGAGCCATGGAGTTGGATAGAGCTTAAATTTTAGTCATTTATTAAAACTTAACAAAACCAGCTCCTATTGCGCCACCCCTTGCCACTCAAACACACGTCATCATCTGACAAGAGTGTGCTTCCTGAAAAAGAAGGAAAAAAAAGAAAACTGCATGAACTCAGAGCCTCTGCAAGTGTTTCCACGGTATGCAGAGGCTAAACATCATTCATTGCTAATCTTGCAGTTATGCGGGGCCGGGCGATAAAGTTCTATTGCCCTTGTCCTTCCATGACGAGAAATTATGGGCAAAATCTGTCTCTTCGCCCACCC
>JPKZ01001212.1:30945-52247 GCA_000803305.1 Toxocara canis
GGGAGGAGAGGAAATAAAAGGAAACAAAAAAAGCGCCAAAGCAGTCTGGAAAGATCGCGTCATCGACATAAGGGTCTTCCAAAGAGAGCAAAGCCATCGTTTAGTGATGTTTAAAATGAGCAGCCGAGCTAATTAGCTAAGCTGCTGCTCACACTTCAAAAGTGTCAGCTCATGTTCATATATTTTTAATGGCTGGATTGCAGCCGTGAACAATCAAATCTCCGGGGAAAGATGAGGGATGAGTTCTTTTTTCTGGGTTGCAGATTTATCTAGAGAACGACTTGATATTTAGAAAAACTCTAATTTCCTATTAACGTTACGTTTTGTAAAGTATCAGAGAGGAAATATTCGACGCAATAAGACTAATGAAAAGGAAAGACGGCTGCCGACGAGAACAGCATTATCAATGAGAACCAATGAAATATAAAGAATCATAAGAGCGATATGTGACGCTGTGTCCGCGTTAGAAATTAATTGGATTTGCGGATACGGTTTGCAACATAAAAACCGATCTAACGATTTAAAGGGCAAAGCACCAACTGTGAACAAGAACACTAGCGTCGCTGTGGCACTGCGCTTGGTAAATATTTTTTATTTTGGCTCTAGGAAAAGCCAACCTCTATCGGCTACTTCATCTAATTAGCTAAATTTGCTGCTATACGATTCTAGTTTCTAGTCACGCAAAACTGCACTTTGCTGTCCCTACATTAGTGCCGTTTGACGTCAGTAAAAAATATATTCGCAGAGTAATACTCGCAGAACATGCACGCAGGAAGTTTTCTTTACTTGTTCAGAAAGTGATAAATTGAAGCATCTAAGGCGGTATCTGCTCAATGGAATATCTCCTAGGGGAGTGAGAGGAAGAGGTCGCTGTAGACGCGTTTAGAGTGTACGGAAAATCACACATTTTCAGAATATCACTGCTTCACTTTTACTTCACGGTCGTTAGCACACTGCTAAAGATCCCCGAACATTCATCGTTGATGAAGGTTACAGTCGTTTGTTTCAGTGGTATAAAACAATCCAGTAAAAATCAAGTACAACTCATCAGTCTTCTCCACCATGAGCTGAAATTAAATTATTAACCGGACGTGATGACTTGCGGAACAAAACTACATTTCAGCGTTAACGTTAAACCTTACTGTCTTGCTGTTGCTCTTTGACGTTGACTGGATACTAGTTGATCTTATCGTTGGTTTTGGATGTTTTCTACTTTCTTGTCCCTTTTTACTTATTTTTAAATATTAGGTGCTTAAATACTTTAAATATTTTTAAATGACAGTTGAAAAGGTTAATTAAGCATCATAGCTCAGAAAAGAAGAAAAAGAAGTCCGAGCGAACAGTCGAATATCTTTCTACAGGTGATGGTGTCGATTGCTGCTTAGAGGTGAAAATTAGTTCTAAAAATGAAATGAAAATGCGTGTCAGCTGCCTCTTTCCTGGTATTACAAGACCTGGTTGCGGTTTCCTTTCGTCGTGACATTCAGTAAAAAAATGAAAAACCCTCCTTACTCAACACAAATGCAGCCCAATTTTCTAGCATCATGTGTTATAAGAACGTGAACGAAGCTTTCAAAAGACTGCTGCAATCCATCAAAATCGTTGGCAAGACCGCTTGGCTGTAGCAAATAGAACTTCTCTTAACTCCAAAACATGTACGAAACTGATTCTGCGTCTGCAACTTGTTACTGATATATTCTTGACACGCAAGAAAAAGTTCATTTCTCATCAAATATTCCGCAGCAGCTGCGGGATGTTTGATGAGATGTGAAGAGGAGTTTGTGCTTCCGCTCCTCAATTTTTGTGTTTTCATGAAGTTCGCACTTTATTCCGCAACAGCGTTTGCTTTTACATCTTACCTATTCGAATCACTTCTCAGTTTCAATCCTGCATAAGTCGTCTATTGCTTTGGGTGCAACGCTGGTTTTGAACAACGCTTCGGCTTTTCTCGTTTTCACATCCCCGGTCGCTCAGTTTCCAAAAATACTGGTGGGCTGCGAGAAATGCATTTCGCGAACGCTACTCTCCGCTTTTTCTCCACGCCGTTCCTTGCCACTCTCTCTCCGTTTCTCTCTCTCCCTCTCTCACTCTCTATCTCTCTTATTGCTTCTCCGTGCTCGACAGTGATGCCATCATACCAGAATTTTTGGTACGGTACCGTACTTGTACTTCCCTCCAAAAATGGTATTACACAATACTAATACCACCTCCTGGAAAAAGTGGTCATACCTTACCTGTACTTACTTAGCGGCCGAGATATCATACGATACTGTGCCAAGTATTTTGGCCCAAAAAGTACAATACTTATACTGTACTTTTCGTACCTGCGTTTTTTCTTGACGTGGATGAATAAAAGAGCATCGACTACTTTACTGATTAGTAAAATAAACCAAAACTATGAGAGCCAACGGACAGAAGAAAATCATCACTGGTTGAAACGACGAAAAAAATGCGAAGTTAGCGAGAAAAGATAGAAATAAATATCCACGGTCGAGGTGAAAAACAGTCGAAATGCCTGTTTGTGTTGAGCCGTAATGGGAAGCGCTTGAGCAAGTCACCATACAGGCATGAAGCACATAATAATTGGAGAATGCATCGCACAACAAAAAGGCGAGATTAGAAACATGAGCATGGGAAAGACACCGGACACTTGCAAAACATCGCACCCGCACAAACTGCAACAGGTGGGGAATGAGCCGCAAAACAAGATGGCGAGATTGAAACACAGGGCTCAGAAAAAACACTGAACACTTTTTTGCAACAGCACATACATATCTTCGCAAACGGCATCCTTCACGCGAAGATACCGCTCAATGGCCTATCAGAGAGAGTTCCAGCGGGTGCTGTAGGGCATTACTAAATTCGTCCCGAACCTTGCATGGAGCCGTTCAGTCGCTAGCTGTGTTTTTCTGAAACTTCGAACCATCCTTATCAGTGCATCGACCTGTGCAAGACATCCGGACGCCTTCAGGCCGCCTGCCAGCGCTAGCTGCAGTGTGTGAGCCATGCAACTCAGTCTTTTCGGAAATCGTATATCCAGCCCAATTTTTCTGTCTGCCTGTTCGAAATCGTCAATTTTGTCCTCGCCGAAATCAAACAGGTCACCGTCGGAGCAGGTAGAACCAATGTCATCTTCGACGCTTGAGATGCTTACTGCTGTTACCTCTTCGCAGACTGTGTTTCCTGTTTCACCGCGCAGCACCTCGCACTCATTTTTTAAAGCGCACATTAAGTTTGCGCCTGAGTCAGTTACCACTCTGTTCATTGAGGATTCGTTGATGCCCACGCTGTTCAGGATTTTAAGGTAGCCTCGTTTAACCGCCTGCGCATCGTGACGTCCGTTCAGTCTCTTCAAACCCAAAAACGCATTTTTGAGAGATCCGCCTCCTACGTAAGGGATCGTTGCAGCAATGAACGAATCCTTGATGCACTTTCCGCTCCAAATGTCAACAGTGACCGATGCTCCAACAGATCCTTCCACCTCCCGCACAATCTTCTCCTTGATCACTTGTGACGGCCCGTCCAAAACCGAGCAAAGGCCTCCTGGGGAAGTGGGCAGCACGAATCGCGGATTCAGCACGGCTGTATACAGGCGAAACTCATGGGTGAGAAACAAGCTTAGAGAGACATTCGGTAGGGCCATCAGCTTTTGGAGAACCGTTATGCACCGTTTTTTTTTTTCGGCGCTATCTTGCGCTCCCTTACCCGACATCCTCCACGACTCTTGCAGCGTTGTCACTGGCGGATTCCGCTTTAGCGGCTGTTTGCGATGGCTGAGTGCTTTCAGCAGCTCTGCATATTCAGCTTCATGTCGCGCTTTCAGGTGTTTCATAGCACTCGTAGTGTCCAGGCATATTGGTTCGCGCCCACCACACCTCGGACACTTATAGCTTCAATGAATCACTTCGTAAAACTGCCACACAGGGTGAGACAGGCTACGAGATCTGCCTTGTTGCAGTGCAGTTTCGGACTCACCCATTTCGCGTGTATGTGAAGTCAGCGGCAGAACGATACTGAAAAGAGGAAAGTATGCACATGAGATAATACGTGGACGTGAATTCCATTTGCTGCACTTTAATTTTTTTTTCATACATCCGCAACTGTAAGAGGTGTGGTATCCTAGAGGGTGCCCAGTAAATGCCGTCTTTTAAAGAAGAACGTAATTCCTCGCATCAAAAAGAATGCTATGTAAAATAACCTAGCATAAACAATTGTGGCCTACAAATCAAAGAGATGGCAAAACAAACGAACCCCGCGAGCCTAATATAAGGGACTAGAAGATCTCTTTACACATAAATTAAAGAACTACAAAAAATTTGTGAATGGGGACTATCCCTCGCCCCTATTGACATCGTCGAATATCTAAAATGGAAAAGTTCGATCTCAATTTCTCAAATGAATAATTCGTCCCCACCAGTCAACTATCGAGACGCGTCGGGGACCAACGGTGAAATTTAAAACTGTGGGAGCGCGGCAACGCTAATCTGCATCTCCCGCGAGTGAAGTACATTTTAAGTACAAGTACAGTCAAAAAATGGTACGTCGTTCTTCTACTTTTTTCCAAAAAATCGGCACGATACTCTACTTGTGCCACCCCTCGAAAAATCATACTGTTCTCTACTCGTACTGTGCTTGCGATTTTGAATTTGATACGATGCTGTACTATACTTGGTGTAAGTACAAGTACAGCACGAAAAATATAATACTTTTTGGTACGATGGCATCACTGATGTTCGGTCATGCCTTAACAAAGGAGATTTTTGAAAGTTTTTTTTCAAATTGCCTCTTACTGTTCCCTGCAGTTTGTTATGCGGCATCTTTTCAGAGCTTCGTATCACTATTGAATACCGCATAGGCGAACCCTATTAACTTATTGTCATCAGCTGTCTGAAATAAGGCGCATGATGTTCCTCGCCGAACAGAAGACGGAGAAATTTTCTAATGGAGCCAGCTCAGCTCTGAAAATGATGTCCTTTCGATCGTCTAGCACATCATTCAGCTTTACAATGTGGGGCGATCATTTTCTTTGAAAATGCTTCTGCGTGCTTCTTTCCTAATGTCATAAGGGCATGAAAGTGACTAGAGGCTCCTGCCGCGGTCTTTTTTTTGCAATAACTCTCATTGGTGGAGATGGCCTTCTTTTACTCAACAACAGAAAATTGATTAAATCATCGGAGAGTGAAGGGCAAGAGCTTTCAACTCCTACCGCACATACTCCGTAAAATGCCAGAAGATGCTACTATAGGAATCCCGCTTTGACCTCCAAGCTCGATGCCGTCAATCGCCCGCCTTGAGCCGGCTTCGCCTTATGGAAGACTGCTGGAGACTTTTGGTGGCATCTTAGCCCTGAAGAATTTAATCTGATCTTTCAGTAGCAATATGTAGTGAGCATTTTGAACAGTGTGAACTTTATCAAATTCATTAGGCACACCTTTGCTCTGAACTCATTCAAAAAATAGCCATAGTTCTTATGCAACGCTAGACTTTTAGATCTTCAGTCGACTTGAGGATTGCAAAAGCATTCTCAGATTGGTGTTCTTTTTTTTCCGAACCTGAGTCACGCGTTGAGGTTTGTGGTGGTTTGCGCATGATCTTTTGTTCAATTTGCCATTTAGCTTTCCCTTGCGATCGCTGTTTCCGTATATGGGATTACAATGGCGTGCCAAAGTATCTTGGGACTTCAATGTCAGTGAACTCTTTTTTGTTCTGCATCAGAACATCACTAGTGAGCATTAAAACTAACGATTCTGAGTACTCATTTCAACTTCATATCCACCAAGCATTACTAAATGCTAACAGCAAACTTTACTCCAAACAAAACTTATTTCCTCTGTGCGTCAAAACGAAGACATTTTCAAAATTAAATATCTTGCAACGATGGCTCATATCGTTCGCCGACGAAAATTTCGTCGTGACAGCCTGCTTCATATGATAACCTCAGTTTCATATACACAGCGTTTGCGCATATGCTGCAGTGGTATCCGCGCTTCAGCTCCTATCTACTGACCGTTTAGTACAGTCGACTACAACTGAGACTGTATTAATGATTACCATCCATGCTACTCTGACCTTTTTATCTTTGTTGCATTATCCAAGATAATATTCGATTAATATAGCTGAACATTCCGCTTGGGTTATCCACTAACCGAACCCATCTCGCTTATGCCTTTCCTGTTCTTCAGATTACGTAGTATATGAGGAGCATTGTTCCAAGGCGCGCAAAGCGTTGTACCAAGGCGCGCAAGCGTTCGGTGCTTTACGCAACTAGGTCCGAAGCAGGACGTACATTCATTTGCTTCAGATTCCGTAGGAGTCAAGCAATAGAACTCCCTCGTAGCACTTGCTTTCCTCTTGAGCCTTCCAACTGTAAAGTTGCCTGAACTTTACTCGTGGTGACAAAACCAGCCATTGCCATTTGCCCAATGATCATCGATTAAAGCTGTCACACCTTTTTAGTAAGCGATTATCTGCTCACGGGTCTTGCTTCATGACACACAACGTGTTGCTTTACGTATTTACACATACACATGCTTACACACACATATGCATGGCAAAGTCTACCGCGAAGGAAAATACGTAGATTAAATTTGAACGCGATATGTTCCAGCTATCGTTCAACGATACTATTGAGCGATATCCATTATTTCAAAAAAAAAAAGAAAAGTTCATCGAAAAAGTTAAAAGAATACAATTTTCACTGCAGTTCCTCTCAAATGATGGCTAATGATTCACGCCTAAAGCGTTGCGCTAACAAAAACCAGTCGTACATTACACGGTTCGTTGAAATTTTTTCTCAATCAAGCGTACTATGTACTGCTTTTTGCAAGATTCTTCTCATAATTAAACCAGTCGACATCACTTCACAGAAATCATTTGCAAAAAACAGCTGCATGTTGAAGAAAATTGCAAACTATATTTCGTTGAAATCTAGGGAAATGAAACAGCAATAAAAATGAAATTACCACAGCTACGGTACTTGTATCATACGTTAGGTTGGTGTTTTCAGAAGAAGATCATTACAACGACAAAAAAACCGTCTTTCATATGCAATTTTGGTTTGACTAATTATATCGTTTTTTTCTTTATATAATACGCCATTCATGAAGCATCGAATGCAAGCGGCAAGAGCCACTATAATGAAAAATCATTGTTTTACCAGTACGCTTTACTCACAATTACCGAATCGTAACAAACAAAAAAGCCGTATCCCTTAGTTATGTCCATCAGATAGCTCGTTACGGGTCCTACTTCGAAATGCTCCGTTTTGGTCAGTTAGCTGCATAGCTTGTGAAATGCATGATATTCAGACAAACGGATACTAGCCGCCTTTGTCGTTTGGAGTTGTAGTTGCCGTAGTATGCTTTCGTGGCAACAAACAGCGCACGATACAGCAAAACACCGTTGTTACCACATTCAGTAAGAAGTATCCATGAAGAGCACATGCCTTATGAAAAATGGAAGGAATGCACAATAAGTGTAATTCGCGTGAAACGTTTCGTGTTCGCTGATGCTTTCGTTGGATCAAGGCGCCTACAAGTAGCATTTTGAGCACATTTAACTTGCAGTTGCGGAAGAAAAAATCCTGGTGTAGCCCCGTACGACCCTTCGATCATTTGGAAACGATCTGCGACTAGCCGAGTGAAGAACCTTCTTTTTGGACGGTTCCACTGTGCGAATGGCGGGTGCAACGCGAATCTGCGTCCGCTGTGCTGCTGGTCTACGTTGGTACGTTCTACCAATCGACCCCGTATGCATATGACTTCGTTGAGGTGGGTGCTTGCTATGGACATTCAAAGACGACCGTGGTGGGCATGGACAATAAAGCGCATCGTTGCCGCTCCTTCCACGATAGCCGGGCTGAAAAAAAAACCAACTTTTGCCTATTTATATATGTATATACATAGGCAAATATACACATGTCAATTCGATATTTACTAAGAAGTCAACTGCTAGCGAATTTTTCCGATTACAAAGCGTTATGGACGCAAATTGTTTCAATAGATTCTCAGAAACTCATAGTTTATTTAAGAATCCATAGCGACTCCTTTTTGCTGTCTAGCCGCAACTCTTAAAAATGATGAGGTAACATTTAAAGTAGATAACATTTAAGTAGAGAGTCAATCGGCCGTTCGAAGAAATATTAAGAAAATGTCAACAATAAGATTTTAGCCGAGCTATCAGTATGCATTTTATCCAAGCGGGAACTGTGCATCAGTCAATCGTTTGCGCACTAATCATGTGTTAGCCACAGTTTCAAGAGTGCAATCCCCTTACTCCATGTGTTCCCTACAACCGCATCGATTTTTGCCTCCAACAACAAAGGCTTCATCAACTGTGGCTGGCACTTGACACTTTATTGTCTTTCATTTCAGCCGCAAAACATCAAGAAGGTCATATGTCTCGATGAGCGGGAATTCATCACGAAAATTATGCCTATGCGGGTTGCAATGAAAAGATTTATTTGTTAAATTAGCAGTTTACTGTATTTCAAAAGGTTTCCATAGACATGCTACGCAGACGTCATCATAAAAATGTGCACGTCAGTATCACCCAGCAGTCATTCAGATTTTTCGTTTTAGTGCCCTTAAAAGCCTTTGGGAATGCACGCACAAAATTGTTAAGCTGCTATGTGCGCAATAAATCCGTTTTCGCCACACGACAATCTAAGAGATATGAAAGTTTCACTGGTGAAAGATAGCGCTAACAGAGAATCAAATCAACTTTTCTAAGAAAAACATATTGTGATTTCAAAATCTTCTTGTTACTGGCTGCTGTACACAGCACGCTTAGCTTGGTAACGGGTGTAGAATGTTGGTGCGCCATCATCAGCCCACCAACCCCTCCCCCCCTCTCCACCACCCCCAATTAATCCTCTTGCCGTAATTGTCTAATCTCAGCTTACAGCTGTGGGAATATGTCTGTTTTGTTACTTATGGGGACTCCCATCACTGGAACAAGGGGAACGAGAGTTGTCGTATTAAAATGAGCGAACTGAATACGATGGTTCTATGTCATACTACTCCATAAATCCGTGAGCCGTAAAAGATTGAGTTCATGCCTCGAGTCAACGTTGTTTGGGTTTCTGACAGGTGTGAACTCCGTTGTCGTTTTTGTTGCTATGGCTATGGATGGCTTTTCCGAATACTGCTCAATAGCTTACTTATTTACTTATTTCCTCAGTTTGTTGGACGCTTGATTTCTCTATTCCGACTTGTTTTTTTTTTGCTTTCATTTCGTTTCCTTCCTTTTGATTTCGGCGTGTTTCAGTTCATGTTGCTTTCTTCTTATCGTTATCTTTACTCGTTCATAACAAATAATCTTTACGTTCGTGCATCTACTTATTGCATTGTTTGTAAATTCTGGTACAACTGCTTGCTTTAGGCTTACTTTTGTTGCCTTAATATTTGGTATAGTCCACCACTTTTTACAGTTTTTTTAATGCTTCAAATATGAACGTTCTTACGATCCAAAAAGTTGTGAAATAAACCAAGAGTTTCTTATTTGCTCAAAAATTCATGAAACCAACCGAAGGGCCTTTTCTATTTATGCGCAACATTCAGTTACTGCGGGCCCATGATGGTAAAAACGATTCTAAATCAGCTCGGGCTCATGCACAACTTCACCGATGTATACAATATTCCGATGTGCACACATCTGTTTACGCTTCTCAGCCGAATGTATCGAAAAGCGAAAAGTTATTGTACATTGAAGTCGATTTTGAAGTGTTTGCGTTCCGTTCACAAAATTTCAAAATTTCTTCAAAATCCTTCCGATTTTTCCGAATTTTTTTCCGAAATTTCAAAATATCCGAACTGTCCTACTGCCTATGAAATCTCTCATAAGTGCCATGCGCTGTTTTTATATTCTCTGCTAGTCGTGTATAATTCCATAGTTCATATTCACCCTCGTTGCTAATGATTTGCTGCCTGTCGCTCACTCGCTGAGGGATCAGTTCAGCAAAAAATAAGTGATATGAACGATTGGGCGGACCTGCCAAAGGGCTGGCACGATATGCTCACTGGCAAATCCATTCATTCGCCGACTTGTCTCATAGACTGCCCGCAAATAATAAAATCTTATAACAGAAGTAGCCCGACTGTGTGCGCAAATCATCTGCTGAAGATGTGTTTTTCTATGACCCGACTGGTTGATAAATGCATTCACATTTTCCTTTTTGAAGTGGCTGTCTGTAGCTTCTCGAAGGTGTGATGAATCGTTCTTAAATACTACATGGGATGTGATCTTGCAGTGGGACTATGATATAAGCGGAAGGAAACGAGCACTACCATAGAACAACAAGAGGAAGACGAAAAAGAACAAAAATACAATGCAGTAACACAGACAGTGTTTGAATTCAGTCCAGGCGGAAGGCAACGATGAAGGAAAAGCTGGTCGAGTTCTTTCACCGCGCAGCTCTTCTGCGATCGAATTTTATGGATTTTCCATTTGCTACCATATTTTTGTTACAAAATTTCCCCATGAGGCATGAATTCCAGAATTGTCTTCACGAAATTCACTCTCCTCTTCTTTCATTTCTATCTCCTTTCGTTCTCAGTGTGTTTTCCTCTCTACTCTTTTTTTTCTCTCACATCATAGCCGAATTGAGGTGCATGAGGTAGAGCTCGTACGCAAATTTTTCTAGCTTTACTTCCAGTGGCTTTCGAGTTGGAGTTGCAAGATGGAGAGCAGAAAGAGAGATATGAATACTCGTATTCATATAGGCAACCACTGCGAGAACTACTCAATGCACCTGATATTAACAGTATCACCACTCAGTTAACGATTCCTAAACTTTCAGCAGTAAGAATCGCATTTACGTATGCCGAGTTAAGACATTTGCGGAGGATGAAAAACTATCAGTAAGATGAAAGGCACAACAGGGGAGTCCCGTTTGCATTCTCTGTTATCAGTATTCATAAATTTCCGTTCCACGACTGCCTTCACAAACATGTCTTATATTGTTTGCTCCATTTGGCACTAACTGAGCGGTGGATAAATAAAGTTGAAAATTTAGCGTTGAAAACGAAAAGCACTGAATCAATATGAGAAGAGAAACACACTTTTTGAGTGGCATGCAAATTGCTTTTTCGTCAAAACGTAAGTGCGTAAATCTTTCTTGATGTCGTAGTGAGCACTTCTTACACAGTTACTGCTGATGCATACCACTGTTGCATGCAATCGCAGTGCGCGTGGCACAAACAGCTTACGGCGGGCAATCAACCTTTTCGTGTCACCCCATGCTTCAGTACCTCGTCCCCGAAATGTTATACTGGTTTTACCATAATTTTACTGTATGTGTACACGTACCAACTTTGAGTAACGCTGAAGCTGAGAAAAATTGGGTTTAATAATGAAGCGGAAAATTCTTACTTGTCCAGGAGCACCTGCTGGTCCAGGAATTCCTCGACGACCTGGCTTACCCATAGGACCCGGCGGACCCATGGTTCCTGGAGGAGCATTCATCCCTGCAGGTCCGGGCCTCCCTTGTGGTCCCGGGGGTCCACGAGCTCCTTTTCGTCCGCGACCACTACCTGCTCTCACGCCTCGCTGTCCGACTGCTCCCCGTGGACCAGCGTAGCCAGGAGGGCCTGAAACTGTTCTTACTGATTTCATGATTTCCTTTGTGGAATGTAACGAAAAAAAAAAGCTGTAAGAGTAATGACCGTGTAGACTGCCCCCGTAGTGTTCCCACTGTACCGCATCTTCCAAACACGAAATCTGAATGCTACGTCAACCTTACAGCATCTTCTAGACGCGCCCATCAACACTGCAACAATCGTTCCGAAGTATGAACCTAACACCCTATTGACTTTAACCATCTTTAAGTTGCTCCATGTAAGATCTCAGGTCACATAAACGTTACGGTCCTAGCCATTGCTCGCTCTTTTCAGCTAAAATTTCTTTTGCTGCTCTACTGTTCATTACATACGCATAGCATGCCTTTAGGATTTGAGAACGTCGCAAGCACCAAAAAGTTATAACGACATGTTTCCTGTATTATCGAAGAACATATCAGCTCTTTGCCATCAAAAGTACTCCCTTCGGACACGACATGGTTAGGGGCACGAAGCATACTCGTGAGGAAACTAAAAAACATTGACGCTCCTATTAGCAGAGCACTATAGCTTACAGATGTCACCAATTAGCGCGCGCTCCATCAATGAGGCGAATGTGAAGAATCATAATAAGTTTGATTATCTTCATGCTGAACTGATGCGTTGCTGTCGAATGTTTTTTTCCCTGTACAAAAGTTCACAGTTTAAGTCAAACGCATGTGCATCGATTGCGGATGAGGGAAAGCGAAGAGGAGAGGGGGGGAGGGGAGGGAAGGAAAGTCGAAATGAAAAATGGAAAAAGGGCGCATATCTCTACCCCAAGGATTTTCCTGAGAATAAAATCCCGAAAGCTTTTCCGAAAAAAAAAACAACTGGCGCAGCGTTTTGAAGGAGATACGGTTTAATAAGCCTGTCTTCTTCAGCAGCATAGCACACACAGGCAGCTCGTCGTTGGCAGTAAAGCGCAGCTTGGCTAAAATGACAATTTAACAATCGTTTCTTTTGGTTCGCCAAAACTTTTTCAGGATTAATCTCTTCGATTTGTATAGCTTCTATTGGTGCTTCCAGGTGGATTCGAGGTGTGCATATCAGCGTGATTTAAATGGCCTTCGATACGTATCAAAGAGACCGTCCTTGTTCAGGTTCGGAGTAGCACGATGTTAGCATGAAGTTAACGTGGACTTAGCAGTAGCTCAAAGGAGCAATTTGTAGAACATTTCAATATCATTCCAGCCGCTTGCATGTTCCTATTTACACAAAATGCATTTGCCATAGAACAACGCTATTTGCTGACCCCTTAAACGCACAAAAAGAAGCTTGCACTTCTCCTAGTGACAGGACGACTTTAGCATAGCTGACAACGACCATAGCGAACAGCTGAGAACCAGCTCATTCATTCATACCTTGAGGTCCGAAGTTCCCAGGTGGTCCAGGTGGGCCAGGTGGACCCTGCCCACCTCTACCAGCACCGGGTGGTCCACGACGACCGGATGGGCCCGGAGGTCCTGGCCGCCCAAGAGGCCCTGGTGGCCCTGGAGGCCCCATTTTGCAAAGGATACAGGCGCTTTTGGCGAGCTTCATGTATGAAGTGGGCAGAGCGTCGAGCCCTGGGCGACCGTCCCGTCCTCTTTGTCCGGGCTCTAAAAAACGAGAATATTAGCTCCCTAACACGTCTAACCCAATATCCTGATGAGGAAAAAGATCTCAAAAAGGGATTTGTAGAAGTTGAAAACTTCCCAATCAATAAACACCCTTATCGGAGTAGTAGCATGGAAGATGTACAGTTTTCAGTGAATCCATGATCTGATTTAAAATTCTCGGTGAATTCATGGTCCGCCAACGCTATCAAAGGAATGAAACTGCCATCACAACTTCCTTCTAGCCTACCCACTCTTATTTCGTTGTCCATTCTTCCTCAAAAAATCATCAACGAAGCAAATATGGTGTCGCACCCACAGTGGACAGTTCAAAAACCGAAGCACCAACGGCAGGTGGCTCCTGGTAAAGATTCTGCAAAGGTACCTCTTGTTCTTCCCTATCCTCCCCCTCCTCCATCCTCTGGGATGGAGTATGCTCCAAGCTTTAGCAGTCGAGTATGGTCGCTCAAGTGATATAGTGTCATACCTCCCGGCTCGCCTCGATCTCCAGGTGGGCCAGGCGGTCCCGGTGGACATTGCCGTTGCACACCTCGACAACCTGCAATCATTGTATTGGGAATTGAAAATCCTTTGGCGCTTCAGAAGGCCATGTCATTACGCTTACAAGTGGCGAATTCAAAGAATAGCGAACATATAACTCTTGGAAGGCGAGTGAAAAGGAGAACACACAAACGTTTTTCCTATTAAAAAGTTACACTACCATTGGCAATAACCCTTATTCCAAATTCACAACTTTGTCATACAGTCGTTTCAAAACTGCTTCAGTGGTTGAGCGTTACTCGATTTCAGCTTTTCTGCTTCCTCGTGGCTCCAACACCCCTTCCAGCATCACAAAGTGTATTTCAGGAGTTATGAGCATATCATAACAGTTTTTCTTCTACTTGCTCTATCAGTAAACATAAAATAAATTGTTCCTGGTTCGATTCTCCGCGAAAATTTTCGGAAGTCTGTAATAGTGCTATGTAACCGGCAAAAGAACAGGAGTATCATTTAAAAGCAGAAATAAAATACCACAATTGGTTCCACGCTTTGTCCGACCGAGAAGGAGATCCGAAACCGGTGAGCGACGAATCTCTCGTTCACGTGACCAGTGCAAACTCATAATGCCATCCCAAGCATCATTCGCAATTGTCTTTAATTGAGAAAGACGTCACCACTATATGAGATACTTCAATTTTCGATAGATCATTTGTAGCATCACAGTTCTTCAGTATAACCAACAAAGAGAACCGCCAGATGCATAAAATTGTTAAGGAATCACTTAAGATGAGGCCTGATTGCAATCGCATAATTGCTAGGTAGTTCGAGTGCTGACACTTTCTGATCTCGACCTTCCTGATATTTGACAGTTGTTCATGTCCAAAGTAAAGTGATTGGTATCCATCTAAGAAATATGAAGCGGAAACATTCTTGAGAGGCAGGCGGAAGCATAAAACAACATGCTTAAAATAATGTTTTAAATAATCTTGGAGGGCGATTCGAACTGAGCAACTTCTGTGATCCTTGGAACTCCGAACAACCTTCAAATTATGTAGACACGTATTTTTAAATGCCCAGTTCATTATAATCCATTGGCGTTATTTGACAAATGCTTGTGCTCTACGGCAATCGCAAAATCACTGTGCGCATCGATGAATAGGCGCTGTAAGTGCATCAGATGAGCACGCCTCGATAGCCTCATCTGCAATGCAGACGTTCCTGTAGATATCTTTTCTGGCGACAGTACCAGTCGGGACAGCGATACTAGCATGATATGTCCGCGTGATTTATTATCTGCGTTCAAACTGCATAAAAATCAGATTGTGCTCTAGTGAAAACAAGTTGGACAGTTTAACGTTCACACTGCATATAACAAAAATGTCATGAGCCAATCCGCGGTTCTATGGTGCGGAAAACAAGCATGAAAATCGTCATCTTCAACGTAACTGTTTTTAATTTCCCAATGCAAAACCCACGACCGACAACAACTTCTCAAACTTTGAAAAATGGTCTAAATTATTAAAAGGTGCCTTTGGTGTGAGGCGCATGATGATCGATGATGAAATGTGTGCGCAATTGTCGTTCGTCAAATAAAATACTGAAATACTGAAAACTCGTGATCAACTTCTCAGCAATTTTCTTCCTCCCAACAATGCACAGATGGGAAAGGCAAGTTCCGATATTTTATTCACAACATTGTTGGATGCGTCGACAAATTTCCAATTTGCAAAGCATGATCTCGCGTAATTTGAGTGTTCGACGGTCTGCCTGCTCGCCATTTTCAATTCTGGAAGCAGTAAAGTTTGAACTACGAAATTCGGAGTGCGCAATCTGCGCCTAAGGTTCGTCTCCTTCAGTCACTTTCAAGCCACTTTCCATACCCCTTCAAAGTTACAAGCGAGAAAAAAATTTGCATGCAGTTTGCGACTGCTTGCACGAAATTATTAGTAGAGGATGAGGACGAGTAGTTGCGTCGGACAAAAGTTGGATAATAACAATGGGAAAATGGGAAAAAAAACACAACGTTTCAAATGAAAACCATTGATATGCATAAGAGATGTGGAAGAAGGAGGAAGTGCCAGCCAGCACTGAAGATGCTAAAAGTATCACGTAACTTATAATGAATGAAAGAAACTATTTATAACAAAGTGTAAAAGACGTAGCTAAAAACGGAGGAGTGCTTCAAAATATAAACTTTGCAAAATTGCTCATGACCAACAGAAATGCAAAGGAAGTAGTTCACCTAGAATGCGCTCGACACAAGAACGAGTTGATGCGCGCAGTGCATGGCCGACAGTGAATTCAAACTACTAATCAAACATTTTGTAAATGAATGTTGGTTGACCCTATTGATACCTCGTTTCCGGAGTAGAAAGTTACGTTTGCATTGTTGTTTAGAAAATGTAAAAAATTATGATTCAATCTATTTGGAAGAATCGAAATAGATTATAAAGACATAAATCAGTTTTAGTTTTTCTCAATTCAGAGGTTGCGATACTTAATGTATGAGAGTCCAACTAATTCGATTTGATTAGAGCCGCTGAAGTTTGATATCAGTGCGCGCATGTATGGTAAACCATTAAGTGCATATCCGTATCACGGCCCTGACAAGCGCTATCATCGATTTTACGATCCGATCACTTGGAAATTCGATCCGATTTCATGCAATGCGCATGCGAATTTCTCGCCTCTTCACAGGTGGAGAAAAAACGCTCACAAATGCATACGCAGTTCAGGGTATGAATGAGCATAATACGGCTTACAAGTGCAAATCCGTCAAAGAGTAGAACAACGATTTCTTTTAAAAAACATAATGCCATCTTCACATTCTGTACGACAAATGACGTTTGTATAAATGTTTGCAATAGGAAAAAAACATTTGGCACAGGCCCGCTGAGGCATTCGCAATTTGTTCTACAAACAATCGCTTGTAAAAACATGCGAAAGCATGTGTGCCGTGAGTGTGAATGCATCTTTGCTCAAACAGAGTTGTATAACGCAAAACTGCACACTTAGCGCACCAATCCTACCTCTCTAAATTACAGCGCTGCATGTTTATCATTTAATTCGTCACTAGTGCTCAAGAATAGGAATCACATAAAGTGTACAGAGAAACTTTCTACAGGTGTACTGATTGGCCGGTCAAATTCCCCGTAATAACTAGTTTACGATTACTTCATCTCAAACAACTTAAGAGTGCAACAGATCAAAAATAGCAAATTTGACTGCATGGAATTCGATAAAAGCATATAGACAATGATTTCTTCATGAACTCTCAAAACGAAAAAAACAAAACGCAGCATATTGTATCATAAATATCAAATAGAATCAGTCCTCAGTTTTCATAGCTGTCAACTGAAAGAAAACCTTTTGTAGCACTTGCAGCTTATCGTTTCAATCTTTTTACAAGAATAATTAACAGCGAAATGTAGAAGGCAGTCATAAGTGAACTTAACGAGAATATTGGAGTTGCGGTGTTTTACGTGAAATGTTGTATATTTTAGCGATGCTTGGTTCCCTTCGTTTTATACACATACATGCATATTTATATCTTTTCTTCTTTCCATATCGACCCCGGGCATGTATGGTTCCATGCGCGATGCAAGTGTTGGATATTGTTCTCGAAAGTTATTGCGTTCCAGAGGTTTTCAACTGATTTTATATCAGTATTCATCGAACGTTACATTTTTTTTTGAAAAATTTTTAAATTCAGCTCAACGGAATGCACTCAGCAATTGTTCCATAGTTCAGTCAACGATGCTATTGCAAACTCGCAGTTTTTTCCACACCATCGCCTCTCCCTTCGAAAAAAAACTTCATGAATTCGACAGTTTTTATTTGCCACTTGTATCTCAAGGCATTCTTAAATCTGTCTATCACAGGTAAGCACGTTTTACCAGTGGCACTTTCTTCACCGTCTTTACCTTCAGCTTAACTGTATACTTCACCGAATGTGTACGGCTTCATTTCCTTTGTAGACCTCAGAATTATTCGAAGCAAAGTGCAGCCAAGCAAACATTATTCCATAAATAATGCAGAAACGATCAACTCTTTAGCTTTACCGCCCACTGCTTCAGTCATATACCATACAACAAATCAACTCCTGCAACAACTTGGCCATCACAAAACCATTAGTGCATACCCTGAATTCATCCATGTTATCGAGAACGTCGTAATAGAAGCGATTGAGATCATGAATGAGACTTCCGACGGCGATAAGTGAAAGGAACACTATAGCACCACTCGTCGCAGATGCAATATTGAGAAACACACCTGTCCGCATCCTGCAAAACTTCATATCAATGAGGATCGCTTATTGCACTGTTGCATTTCCCATCAGAGCGTTGCTTCTGACAGGACTGGCAACAAATCTCATCGGCTTGACACTCGAGACGTCTAAGGTGACACTTTTCGGGGATATCTCCCGCAATTACGAAACTGTAATGTTTTCGGAACTCTGCTGCCGTCACCTCTGCTCCATATTGCTGCCTTCGCTACCGTTTGGCTTCCATTAGCCAAGGAATCCTCAGCACCTCAGTTCCCTGAGAATCAGCGTACCGTTTATTGAAAACGTCATTCAGTCTGTTGAGGCCTGCGCCGTTTTCTGTACAAGCCTTCGCTACCGTTTGGCTTCCATTAGCCAAGGAATCCTCAGCACCTCAGTTCCCTGAGAATCAGCGTACCGTTTATTGAAAACGTCATTCAGTCTGTTGAGGCCTGCGCCGTTTTCTGTACAAGCCTTCGCTACCGTTTGGCTTCCATTAGCCAAGGAATCCTCAGCACCTCAGTTCCCTGAGAATCAGCGTACCGTTTATTGAAAACGTCATTCAGTCTGTTGAGGCCTGCGCCGTTTTCTGTACAAAGATATGTTCAGTCGTTAGTTCACACCTTTCAAAAATTGCACACCACAATTATCACTCAGAAGGCGACGCGTCTAATCGGAGGAATTTTGCTAAACTTCGAGGTGAGCAGTTTAAAAATTGAATGAGCATGGTGCGATCGTCCCTTGTCCAGACGAAAAGGAAAGAAAAGGGAATACGCAAAATTTTCAACTTTGTATGGACCGATGATCAAGTGAATGTGACAAATTTGCTGATAATCGATGTTAGAGCTTAACATGATGCGAATTCATGAGAACGTTTACTTAATTTTTTCAAAAAAAAAAGAGAAAATGCACAAAATCAAAAATTGCTGGACGGGAACTCGCTGAACTGAGCTCACCACGACCTGTGACGATTTCATGTGCATCATTTCTAGCCTAGCTCTGAAGTCTTTGAAACTAACACTCACATGGACCGTGCTGTTTTTCGCAACAACGAAAGGAAGTAAAACGTTTAGAACATCATTGAATAGTCTCAAGTGAAGACTTAGCATTGCTCCAAGGAAATCTAACAGTTCCGATTTAAGAAGCAAAGCTCAACTCCAAATCTTTAAAAGAAAACAGCATAGGATCGCTCGTCCCATCTTCATCACCCAGAACTATCATGTTAAGATTCCGGAGCTTATTTTACCATTCACTGCAGGCCATACGATCTTAACAATCGCTAATGAGAAAATGCACAAAATCAAAAATTGCTGGACGGGAACTCGCTGAACTGAGCTCACCACGACCTGTGACGATTTCATGTGCATCATTTCTAGCCTAGCTCTGAAGTCTTTGAAACTAACACTCACATGGACCGTGCTGTTTTTCGCAACAACGAAAGGAAGTAAAACGTTTAGAACATCATTGAATAGTCTCAAGTGAAGACTTAGCATTGCTCCAAGGAAATCTAACAGTTCCGGTTTAAGAAGCAAAGCTCAACTCCAAATCTTTAAAAGAAAACAGCATAGGATCGCTCGTCCCATCTTCATCACCCAGAACTATCATGTTAAGATTCCGGAGCTTATTTTACCATTCACTGCAGGCCATACGATCTTAACAATCGCTAATGCGATGCATATGATGCCTATAGCAGAAGTTTGGATTTGGACGACACAGCGACGATGTCAACTTTCGGATATTATGCTAACAAAGGCAGCCGCAGCCCTAGAAAAAAAAACAATGCAACACTATTAGGTGGAGTGAAGTCGTGCCAAGACGAAACCCAACCTTCTATTCGTAACAGATCTCCATGAAACGTTCAACAGAACGTTACATAATGCACAATTGTTCAACTGGAACAGTGTTTTCATAACGAAATGAATTATGGAAAAGTGTTAAGGAGGTGTGACAAGCTGAGCGCACAACATTCTCAACGAAGTTGGTGTCTTTGCTCTTCCCTAACTACCACCATTTATTGTCGAGTTGTACGCAACAACGATCCGGTTTCACTCGAAATTCTCCATTCACTTTTTCAGCAAAATTTCAACGACGACCAATTTTAGCCGGCTGACTTGAATGCTGCCATCGTAATCATGCAATGCTCACCATAATCAGTGTTACAAGGCACACGTCACTCAGAAAGTGACAGCAATGTGCATTTAAGAATTTGTTGCACAAATCGAATATTGTTCAAAAGTTGCATTTGCATTGTCATTTTGCCTAATTACATTTTTCTATTTATATTTGCATCTTTGTCCAATTTGTTTGACGTGTCACAGCATACGTCTGCGATGATTCATAGTGTCGCCGAATATGCGTGCGAAAGTAATTTTGCTGGTTTGTGCGCGAAAACCAAAAGATGGACGGACATACACACTCACACATACCTTCACGCATGCATACGCATGCATACATGTATAATTCTAATAGCAACCGTGAATCGTCAAGCGCGGAAATCGGCACGGGACTCCGCGCTCAACACCGGAAAACTCGATGTCAGGCGTTCCACCAATATCTTGGCGCCAGGCTTTTTGCCAATTGAAACTTTGGGCGCTAGGCGCGCAGGCTGTCAAAAATTTGATTCGTTCGCCGAAAATGAAGTGCTCAGCGATCCGCCGAAAATTGTATTCCTGATTTTCCTTTCCTCTTGCCTTCTCCCTTCTTCTCGACTCCCTTGCAGCCTAGAAGAATGTCCAGTTCGCTGTTATTGAACGCGCTCTGAAACGTGTTCTGTATTTTTTCATCATACTGTTCATCTTTACCGCTGTCATTTTTATCGATCCCCCTTGTATGCTTCACATCTCTCTAGAACGCATTCATGCCATCAGTATTTGATTAACTATATTCCCACAGGATTATTTAGGGACTTTTCCCAAACCTTTGAAGATGGAGCGAACAAAAAAGAGTTCTCAAAATGTGATCGAGGAGGAAGTCTCTGTCGAATGTTTCGGTAATGAAATCTTTTGCGCTTGTAATATTTTGCGCAAAAGCCATCAAACATTCCAACTGCCCCTCCCCCCGAAAATCTGTGGTTCGGTATGCAGCTGAAATTTTCCGGTGGGACGCCGAACAGCGGAAATTTCGGCTTTAGGTGCTATGGTTTCAATACGCTCTGCTGCGGCTCATCGTTCAGCGGCCCACCGAATTCGGTTCTCGTTTTGGCGAGGGTGTTCCGGTGGCATTTACCTGCTTTGTTAACACGAACGCGCAAAGATATGAGGTACCTATAGTAAGAAAGACACCGTTTGAGGTTAAAAAAAGAAAAGAACGGTCTTGAAAATCATCTCCTCCTTCCCTCCTCACCCC
>JPKZ01001212.1:52319-105780 GCA_000803305.1 Toxocara canis
GCTGCCACGGCTCGCCCTCTTCCCTGCTTTTTTTCTCCTTTCGGCACAAAATCATCCTTCCTCTGGATCGTTCCTGATGATGGCGTAAAACGCTGGAGCGTTGTAGGGATCGCATCTCGTTTTTTTTGTTCTTATCGCAGCTCAACAATTTCATATGGAGAATTCGCCCATCGCAGTGAGGACAAAACGAGATGAGCATGCGAAAATTTGAGTAGCTAGCTCACTACATATGGCGCATATGACTGTTTGTGTGACAAGAGGTAAAACAGCAAATAAGCGCTCTAACGCCGGCCAGGCAACCCTTGCAGGTTCTTTCTGTTTTGATAACTCATTTATGCAATGTGCAGCGCAAGTAAGTGGAACATAATAGGTAAGTGATAATGGGAGTAAAGTTGGTGTGGAAATTTCCATACAAAATGGAAAATTTATTCATGAGAAATCTTTAAAGAAAAACAATTATGAAAAGAAATGAAACAACTTACGATTCGTCACAATGTTAGCTGCTACGAAGTGATCGCTTGCTAAGAACATTTATCCTCGATAAATCTGAACGTTTATAGGCAACTTTCGATGGGCAAACAATTAAGCGCGCGTTTATGGAAATGAATGCGATTTTCAAAGGTTGTGAAATTCTATAAGAATTTTAAAACTGAATGAACAGCGAATGAACAGCCATCGCAACAATCGCTCGTACAGTACACGAAATATATTTATACCTTTAAAAATCAAATATATCCCCTGCAAAGATTTCACTTTAATTGCAACAAGTTTGACTGAAAAAAGGGGAGGAGTGGGGTGAAAAGGTGCACCATCAAATGCTGGCTTCGGAAGTAACTGTTTTTGAAGCAGAATAGGATTAAGCGAGAATTTTTAAAATGGAAGCGCTTGTAGAGTGAAACAAAGCGAAGTCAAGAAGAGGTTAGGCTTTTACGAGCTTATATTTCCAAAAAAAAGAAGATTCAATCATAGCGGAAAAAGTTTTGAAGAGAGGAGGCCGGGATCGAGGATGGAGAAGGAACAGAATGTGGAGGTTTAGGGTGCTTGCAATGTTTGCATGTGACAATGACCTAATATCATCACAGATGGACATCAGTAACACTGTAATGGGAACTCTAAGAGTGGTCCTGGCAAATTTCCTATTGAAACGTAGTTCGTTCGTTCGAAGATAGACCAGCACATCCCCTGCCACCTTCCTTTCAAACGTTCTTTCAGGCGTTTTTTTGCTTCATTCTAACTTAGTTCACCACAAACCATTTCGAGTATAAAAACGGCGCTAGAAGCAGCGTCGCATCGCATTGTTCTGAGCCAATCTCGTTTAGCGACAAGGTGCTGTGTGGAATCAGGCCGAATGCCCGCAACTAAATTTTACACTTTTCACTTTCGAAGTGTCAGTCAAATTTTCCTTTTAGATTTTCGCATGCATTCCACCTAAGGAGACCAGCTACCATACGCAACACAAATCCACCAATGTTTTCTACAGACTTTTTACGGCACGACCGACCCATCACTGATCGTTTTACAAGCAAATGGGCAATTAGTGCTACGGTGGTGTGAGCTTGTTCTATGGTGAATATATAGTTCGCGAACACCAGAAAGGTGAGACGCGTTATCGTATTCGATGATAATGAGCGCAATATTCGACGATATGAGTAGTTCGTCCGCATGTGCAAATGAACGAAACATGCCAGTTGCAGCTGAAGTTTACAGCGTCCTAACACCAGAGGGCCTTAGGGTTTCATATATTTTGGCTACAGCAGAAGGATGCCATCGCTCACCACTTTTGCGCGTTAAAGCTTTTGAAATTTAAGTTGGAGGCAACTTTGAGTCGCAATTTCCATCGCTTTTACATGCTCGCCATGAAATCTTTATTTGTTACATCGATCAGATGAACTTATGACAGATCTTTCGCTGTGGGGTATAGCTGACCTACCCTTAATATTTAAGAGATCGATGAAGGAAATTCCGCCAACTGTGTCCCTCTATCTCAACGCAAGATATTTTAAGATCTCGCCATCGAAACCCAACCGGCCATCACCCTAACGGATCATGGACCCCACACAGCAAAAGATCGCTGATGGACAGTTAGAATTAACGATGCTTTTTATGTCTCCTTTTACTGCTGTCCCTATAGGGCTTCTCAGACAACTGTTGAAGATGCAGTCAATTTCTTCGCGCACCTAAAGATCAAGCTAGACTTTTTCCACCTCGTTGCAGCCGCCTTCTTTTGGCTGAGAACGTCTTTACGTGTAATCTTGCTCCTCTTATGCAACCAGCTGTCCATGAGATTCAAAGGTGCCATATCGGGTGAAAACTATCCTTGATTCGGTATAAAACTGTTCGCTCATCTCCCAACGAAAAACCCTTAGATGATTCCCTGCTGTAACAGTGGTGCAGTTCAGTCTGCTTACGAAATTCCTGTTGTTACCTCGACGGGTGGCAAATTAATTTTTGACCCTTACGCTCTCAAGACAAGCAGAACTGCGAATGCAACGACAATACCGTTCTGACGAGGTGTTCGAAATCTAGTCCATTTTCGCGTCTTTTTAAGATCGAAGTCCGACTTTTACTTGAGTACATTACGTACACTTGCGCATCATCAGCAATTTATCCTACTAATTTCACTGAAAACATTCAACGTCGATTCACCAAAACCGTCTTTACTAAAGCGAGAGGATATCTGAGGTGGGCGAATGAAACTGCTATGAGTTGAATCTGTCGAGCTTGAGCATTTCTGCTCCGACATTACAGTGACTTTCAAAATTGTTAGCTCTTTCGTCAAGATAAGGAATGAAAACTTCTTCGCAAAAGTCGGTTGGAAGAAACGACTCTAAGCAAAAATAACATGACACTCAATCAAATCAAAATGAATGTCACCTAATTCGGCACGAGGCAACAGCTAGCAAGACTTCACCAAGAAATACTCGCGATTTGCGAGAATCTAGAAGTCGACAGCCTTAGCAGCGCTAGAAGTTTGCGAGCCAATTACGATAAAAACATGTTTTTCCGAAATCATTTCGAAAAACTGGCTAGAAATTGTTCCACTTTGCTTTTCAACCTCCAAATGTTACGCCCTTACTTACAACTCAATACTACCCCTCTACTCTTTAAGTGCTTTGTGATATCGAAAATCAGATTTTATTCTGAGATGACGGGGACTGCACGTGGAAAAGAGTTGAACTCCATGCGGAAGATAATCAATAATGCTATTCCAGTAATTTACAATCTATGCAAATTCGCACATGTCAAACCGTTCCGCCAACAGTTCAAATGGAGTGAAATGGAAAAAAACTGCGTACTAACGCGTTCCAAGGAACAGCCGTCAACGTAGTAAAAGCAGACACAACATCAATCATCTCGAGAACATAGTCCAAAAAATTACCTACTGCAAAACACGAAAAGAATACTCCTCAAATGTAAAATCGAAGTCTAATATGGGACGGAGGAGGTTTAGTCATCGCTAACAACTTCATTAAACGCATCGGATGAATCTCCTAGTTTTGAGCTTCCATCTTCCTTAGTATCGCTCTTGCTTCTTACTATGCGATATTGTTCGGCCATTCACTCGCACTATTCTCAGCGAATTTAATAAGCGCGTTAAAAGTGTGCCATGCCTCTCCTTACGGAATCTGCAATTCAATTCATTTCAACCGTTTTGTTGAAACAACTTCATAAACACGCTATTTAATCATCCAGCTAGAACGCTTCGCCGATCTCTACCTAGCTAATGCAGCTTCTCTTCAGTAATCAAGCGTAGGCCGCTTTTTGGGTTGCGATGTCGGAATTTCGTAATTCTGTTTTGTCACCAATACTTATCAATTGCGATTTCATTTGCTTTCGCAATGCAAGTCATCACGTATCTCGTCCGATACGGTCACTAGCCTCGTTGTTTCTGATTGTTTTTCATATGTCATAAGAATACTGATGGCCATTTATTATATAGCAAAATTCGTGTAAAATAGTCGCTTCACTGGCAGCGTTTATGCGTATCGTGACCTCGAATCGCAAGCTCTTTTTGCTGATATTTTCGGGAATCGTGCGGATTGAATGGGACTTTTATCGTGCTTGCTTTTCTTAATCACGACCTAAAATTTTTAAGCGCATGAGCTCACATTTTTATTGTGAACGAACTGGAACGCTCAGGTATTCGTTCTTTTTTTCGCTTTACTCTGCCATTTTCCATGCTGGCTTTCGGTTCCGCATTCGGCCGAGTCATTTATGTTGCCATGGCTTAACGATCACATTTACTCCGTTCCCATTTCCTCGCACTTCGGTTTCCCATCCCAAAATCTAGTGCAGTTGTTTGCTTTGTTAGAATTTGACCATAATACACAATTAAGAAGGCACCGGCACATCAGTCCGTTCAACACTTTTGAGACTATTGGTTTACCGTTATGGTCACAAAAATTTTTCGTTCACATCTCTTCGACGTATTTTCTTTACAATTCATTGGGACAACGTGTTTTTTTTTTGTGCACAGCTCATTTTCCACTTAACATTTGCACTTCTCAAAATCGTAACCTGTTTCCTCAAAAATTATTCAGTAAATTTGTACAACCATTAAACGGACGCAGAGAAACGCATTGAACTTAAATGGTGACGCTGTCAAGAGTTTATCATAACTAAAACACACCTTAGTTTCATTTTCGTCCTTTATTCTTGCTGTAAAAATCTTTTTTTTGTCACTGATTTATTTTGATGTCATTTCTTTTTCTACGACTCCACCTGACACTTTTGCTTATAGAGAACTGCTGCACGCAGAACAGACAGATACGTTCAAGCTTTAAAAACTATATAGGAAACAAAATGATCAAAGTGATTCCAACTCCAGCTTGCGAAACAAACGGGCTCCGGGATGTTATGGTGAATGAAGTTCTTAGCAGCCATGATGTAAAGGGATGATAAGTGTAAACGATATGTAGGGAACATGACGTAGATCTCATGACCTCTCCTCACAATAGGACTGGCAAAACTGGAAAGTGGTTAAATACCAGAACTTGAAAGAGTTATCGAGCTGAACGTCACTGATTTATTTTGATGTCATTTCTTTTTCTACGACTCCACCTGACACTTTTGCTTATAGAGAACTGCTGCACGCAGAACAGACAGATACGTTCAAGCTTTAAAAACTATATAGGAAACAAAATGATCAAAGTGATTCCAACTCCAGCTTGCGAAACAAACGGGCTCCGGGATGTTATGGTGAATGAAGTTCTTAGCAGCCATGATGTAAAGGGATGATAAGTGTAAACGATATGTAGGGAACATGACGTAGATCTCATGACCTCTCCTCACAATAGGACTGGCAAAACTGGAAAGTGGTTAAATACCAGAACTTGAAAGAGTTATCGAGCTGAACACAAGCAACGTATATGGTAAAGGAAAAGTCTGAATTCATCGTGCCACTCCACTAGTCGATTTGAAGCATAAACGATCTCGTTTGTGTACGAAAGACACCGAACGCTCTAAACTGACGCATCCGTGGTAGCTATGGCTATGCAGGCGGTACTGTTATCAGCAGCAATTATGGCCTCTACTATTCAGCCAGTTGTCTCTGAACGCAACATCGCAGAAAATATCGTCAATCAGTCACTCCTAAGTGTACAGTATGCGATGCTTATCCTTCTCAGACACGCGCGCGCAATTTGCAGCTTTTCACTGGTTCTACTTCGTGATGTTTTTGCGTACCGTTCACTTGTAAAACAATTTAATTCATTGCAGCACAAATTTGCGTCGTTTAACTACACGACTTTTGACGTAATTGTGACAATAGACTCTAATCAAAAGAATACCAAAAGTAACGCGTAAATTAGTTGAGGATGTTTTAGAGTTGAACAGTAGCATCGTATACTATGAGGGTTTGAATTTTACTGTCATACATTGCGCAATGATTAGCTTTCGAGGTATTTTCACGTTTTTTTGAGATCAGTGACCTAAGCCTGTGATGTACTGCGTGGCAGTGTAAGACTTAAGATGACTTATGGGTTATGAAATTCGCATTCAGATATTCCGGCAGTGCTCAAATTACAATATAGTCGCTACAGGAATTGACCACTTTAAATAGTAGTAAATAATTCAAAATGCTAATGAAAAGTCCGTGGTGCTTTGTTTGCATCAACAGGCCTTTCGTAAGGCTGGGAAACAAAAACGAAAGCACCGTCTAAAAGTTGTTTTCAACCACTAAGAGAGCCATTTGGAGTAGCGAATTCCTCCTTAACTAGGGCCGATTCTGAGGAGAGCATATGAGGGAAAATGTGCAATCATCCGTGTACTTCATAATGTATTTCAAAGCGAATCGCATACACTTGATCGGAAGCGTCGAAGCGCAGAAGGCGTGAAAAAAGAATGCATCCTCCTGCATGCGCAGTTTCGTAAGCGCTGTATGCAGTAGCGCCGCGAACAGACAGAATGTACGTGCGCTTGTGAAAACAACGCGAGTGAGAAACACTTCGAATGGTAAGCTCTCCGAATGCGGGCTTTCTCACAGGTGCGCAGTCCTGGACTGGCGGTCAGCTTAAAGTGAAAGTAAGTGAGGTTTGCGAATGATCATGAAACTTTTTGGTCAGTGATGTTTACCGTCAAAGAAGGTGTGTACCGAAGTACTTGGATGGTTTCTGATCCCCTTATTAGCGCAAATATTATCTACAGTCTAGAAAGGTGCGTTCGAAGAACAATAACCAGTGGAGAAAGAAAAGGTTCCAATCCCACAGATCTTCTTGCGAAAGAGAATAGAATCATATTCCAATAATACCTGATCACACATGGGTCTCCTACTCGGTTTTTTTGCCCCCCCCCCCCCTCTCTGTTCCCTTTGATCGAGGTAAAGCACGAGGAATTTTAGGTTTTTCGACTGCTGATCAGCAATAAACAGATCGAATGTAGGGTGCGAAGAATGGCATTTTTAGGATTCTTCGTAAAAATTGTCTCAGACCGCAAGAATTTCCGGCGCCATCTGCATCTTTAGCACTTGGAGGGCTAATGAAAGTATTTTGGCAAGTTATTTTCACAGTTTGTGGCGTTTTGCCACAAAAGTTTTGATGCGCAAAATTTGTGTTACAAAACTATCTAGCTTAAATAGTATGAGAACTGAAAATTCATGACCATGAATTCGATCCGAAAATGGTGGCTACAGCAACGCAGTAGGTAGTGAGTGAGAGGTGGATGCATAGGGGAAAAAGAAGGTACGCATGCATGTGATTCGAATGAAAGGGCAGATTTTATGGGCATCGTTGAACGCTAAAGTACTCAGCGTTGCCGTTTCTTGACTGCTAGTAAGTGCAGGCAGAAGACTAGTTTTAGAGATTTATGGATTGGTCAGGAAGTTAGTATGAAGCTTCGTTTGCAGCACTGCCATGGCCAACATACCAATTTGGCTAACTAGGAACAGTGAAGAAAGAAGCAAAAGGAAATACGAAACTGTGCACATGAAAGCGCACCATTGCAACCCATTACAGCGTTGTTGCAACTGCAAAAAAGTTCGCATAAAATCTTGTGTTGGAAGGCCCACATTTACACACTTCAGGGAAAAAGGCGACAAATTTTTGCGGTTTTTTTTTTTCAAAACAAGTCGGGCAACTTAGGCGCTCATCTGTATGTTAATTACGGCATCGTGCAGTCGCGAATTAAGAGACAACGTTGGCGAACTGTTTCACCTGCGAAGTACGACCAACATTTTAGAGCGATAACACAGCGTTGAAAACAGTAGTACAAACGCTGTCGTTTTACCTTTTAGGACTCGCTTGTCAAATTACTCGATAAGTGTTAAGCCGCACCGGCCGATCGTTGTTCTCGCGTGGAGAACGTGCCGTGAGCGGAATTCCTGAAAGCATTTTTTACTGTTTTTCGTCATCCCGCGAAAATAGCCACGTTTCAAGAACGCTGTGACTCGTAACCGCAAAAAGTTTTCCCCATAGAAACGGCAATTACGACAACGATAAACACCGTGAATGTTTGGCGTTAGCAGCATCATTGTGGAATGGTAACTGGAATTGAGGTGTTTTTAGATCAGTAGCGAAGCAAACTTGAAACGAAATGGAATACAAACCGGACGAACGACGATGACTTAAAAAGAAGAATTGATCATACGTAATGGTTCCACTGAACCGTTAAATTCGACTAAATATAAATACTACCATTAGCAGTTGTTATCGGATTATCTGATAGTGCGCAAGACCGTTGTGATGGAAGTAAGGTTATGTATTTCCCGGCACGTCGATTCAAAAATACTGTCAAAAGAATGGAATCGCCGAACTCATCGGCGATTCTAAGCATACACTTCAAAGAGAATATTTTAGATGGAGAAGAAAACGGTCAGTGGGGAAGAAAAAAAATGCCATGTAATGCAACAGTTAGCCTTAGTAACTGTGAGGATTTGTAACCAGTTACGTCCATCTAAGCAAAAGCATTGATGCTGAAATGGATAGCTGCAGAGGGACATTGCTATCGCTATTATTTTGATGCGAGGAAAATGAATGCTCAAATTAAACGCTCACAGATGCAGCAACAATAAAAACGAAAATATTAGGGACATCTGAAGGATAGATGAGTGATGTCCTTCCTTCGGACATCACCAATATTTTTCACACTGTATGTTGCATAGGAAGGCAACCGCATTCGCCGAAGTGGTGTCACAAATGCAACAGTTTTTGATTTGAGTACTCCTTAGCGAGTTCGATCGTGTGCTATTAAACAAACTCCTCCCCTCTCTTTCTTTAAGACAACATAGACGACCTTGAATAAGCGCGTCATGGATGATAGATAATATTTGAAGAAAGAAAAACGAAAGTAAAGATCAAATCGAACGAATTGGCTGCGAGAATGTTTTTTTTTTTGATGCTATAGTAAGCGCACTGAAAAATGAAAGTGCAAATTCGACAAAAATGACGATTAGGTGTGAAATACAGAACGACAGAATGCGGAAAGAATGCCTTTTTTTTCGAGCGATAAATGGTTACTTCTTTTTTCTGATTTTCGTCCGCTAAAGTGTGCCGTATAGGAGTGCAAAGGCAATTCGCGAAGCAAAACTCGACGCTGTTTAAAAATTCCTGCACCACTGAAGAAAACATTAATAATGGTTCGAGCGTAAAACCGCCATTCAAATCGTTGATTGAGTTTTCTCTTTTATGCACTATTCATATGAACAAGGCGGTTATTGTACGATCGCTTTAAGCATTGTTATACGCTTCACTAAAGTTGCACTTGCAAAACGCCTTATGGATAAGTCATACCGGTACGTGTCTGCAGTTCAGTAGTTTGAACTAGAGAGCCGAACGTCTTTTACGTTTACCTGCCGCATTCGATTTTTTATGATTTCAGTGTTTGGTGGCAAACGCGAATACCATCCGCAGGCGGGCTCAAACTCGTGACATTTCCTTATCCTTTTGCGATATCGGCAACCCACGGTGTACATCCTCCCTGAAAACGAAATGTTGTTGGATCATCGCGGCTTGCGGATAGTGTTTTCACAAGCCGTCACAAACTTTTATAACTATGTCTGAGCCACACTGAAGTGGATTTTGCCATTATCAGTAATTAGTTTTTTAACCGATTTATCAACTCCGTAGAACTTTCAGGCACATAAACGAGCAAAAAATATTGGTATTTTGGAATCGGTCGAGCTCTCACATTCGGCCTGAGGAGCCGACCACAGAAAAAAATAATCTTTAAAAGGTTCTCTTCACTTCATATGTGCACACTTTGCATTCTGTTAGCGGTACTTACTACTTAAGGCTTCGTGAACAGAATTTGTTGCTGTGCTCTCTACTGGCCACGTCGCTGAGTTGTGGTCAATTCATAGAACCGATTGCAGCGGAAAGAATGCTGCTTTAAGTGATCGAGGTTAGCTATTCAGAGACGAAGGATACTTAGTAAAGACCAAAGAGTTTTATACAGTTCGTTCTAAAAGCAAAACGTTTTCTGACCAATTTTAGTTTTCCCCTGAGAAATGTAACATCGCGTTTTGTTTTAAAATCACTGCAATGGCCGCAACTGCAACTTCTGCAGCTCGAAAGTAAATCAGTCGCACACCACCCAATTCCCGCACTGTACAAGGACTTCAATTGTAGTATAGTTGATTCTTAGTGCAGTGAACGCAAAAGAGCATAGATTATTTTGATGCACTCTCTGGTGTGGGAGTAAAGTCGCCTACAGACTCTTTGTGAATTTTGCAGTGGGAGGTTCGTCGTCAAAGTAGATTTCGTCGTTAACCCTTATTTCGCATTAAAACAGAATGGAATATGTGCTAGACGAAAGAGACGAGATGCGTTTTTGCCAATTAGCCTATCGATTGAATCGGTTTACTATAATGTCAACAAATAACAAACCATGGGAAATAACCTATTCATTTTAAAATTTGGCTTCGTTCTCAGAGTTTACTTTAAATTACAACTCTTTTCTTTACGTCTTTAAGTCCTGACCTGTTAGGAGTAAATTTAGTCCTGAAGAAAATCGGGAGGCTGTAGGTGCCGACAGATCTTTTCAAATTTGATGGAATGATTTGATGTTGGTATGCGATGGTACAGAGATCACCTCCACAATGAGCATCATGCCATAACGTCTATGAAACTGCTTAAATTCGCTCTTAACCAAAAAATTCCGCACAGTGACCGACAAGCACGAGGACAACCACGTATAGATAAATATGTGAGTAGGTGCGAACATATATGCGTGCATGTGTGTGCAGAGATCGCCGTGACGCGCTCTCAAATATAAATGAGAGCTAAAGCTGAGATCAGAGCAAGTAGTTTCCTCTTCAGCCGTTCGGTTCATCATTCTCAAGCTAGAATAGACCACTTCTCAAACTGGGGAGAATCCAGTCGGAAAGCCTTATTGCAATCACAGATTCACATCACACTAAACCGCAAGAGAATTGCAGAACGGCGTTTTTCTGCATGAGATAAGATGTATCCCGATCTAGTCAACTCCAAGCTTGAAAATTGTATCGAATTTTTATGAAGTTCGCATTTCATCCAGGAGCTGCTTCCAATCATACGGGAAAGCGTTAAATACAGACAAATGGGAATGAATGTCAGGAAGCCCACCCGACATGGATGTTGGCGACCCACCTGTCACACAGTCGACTTCATAAGCTATTAGCAACTGCAGAGAACTTAAATTTTCCTGGACATACCGATTGCGAAAACGTTTTAGTAAAGATTCGTTTCATAAAGCGCATTGACAAATTTCCCATCTGAACAGCGCTTTAGGAGAGCTTTCGAACGGGCAGACAGTTCTGTCATAAACTACATGCAAATTTCTTGCCCCTTTGAAATATTAAAACTCTCCCCACGGTCAGTGAATCGGCTAATGATTGAGGATGAGAGGGACTGAAAGGTGATCGCAGGATGCAGATTGTATTTAACAAATTCGAATACTGTAGCGTACAAACATGCAAAGGACTATCTGGCATACAAATACAAAAAAACGCACATAATCACACTTGCACACATACACAAGCAAACACACACGCAAATAGGCAACAGAATTGTGTTGTTGAAGAGATGGGGTTATGATAATATAGTAAGGCAGATGGAGGAAGGGAGAACTCGATTCATTCATATAAAAATGCTTGTCGGCCGCAGTTGTTACCCACGCGGTAAAGCGGTGCATGTTAGTTACGATTATGTGTCGTAATGGAAAATGAGAAAGTGAAAAAAGAAACTTACCATTTCCAGAATAGGACCCTTCGCGATAAACCGTCCTACAGTTCATTCTTCGCATTTTATGTGCTGAAGGTTCTGCAAACACGGCGAGACGCAGAAGCAATGCGATGTGATTCATGATACGTAACGTTTCCGTGCACAACACTGTTCTTTCCATGAAGCCTTCGTAACAAAGAGAAATTTGTTTATTGAGGCATGGGGCAAATCGACCATACAATTTAGGTAGCAAGCTGCCATTAAGTCGCATATATGTTAAAATACGTTAAACGAGGGTGGAGGGGTTGGGGCTCTTTCAATCTCGTCCATCTCTCTCTCTCCCCTTTTCGACTCTCGCTAAAACAGCACTAGGGTGAATTACTTCACATAGATTAAAGGTTTTCGCATTGATCTTCAACAGAATGTTTTGACGGTGCAGTAGATCTTTTGTGGATGCAGATCGTAGGTGTCCCCTCCGCGTGTTTTGCGACCTGATACATTGCCAAATGCTTCTCAATATGCAAAATTCTAGCCGCATTTAAATGGTTGCCAGTGATTCCTCTTCAGTCCGTTGCACTGACTTCAGTTGGCGACCAGCTGGGACTGCCAAGTGCAGAAACAGGCGGGTATATGCATTCATACGAACGTACATATTACGATTTGCAAACGCGGCTTTCAAAAACCGCAAAATAAAAGAGATTTTTGAGCTGTCTCAACACTGGTCGATTTGGTTGAAATATGAACGTATTCACAGTACAAATTTTTAAAATGCCAACAGGACTTGACAGAGAAGGGAACTAGCTGCACCACATGTTGGTTTCATCAAGTTTTTAACTAACAGAACGCCACAAAAGACCGCATATCTTTATGCCAAACACTTCAGCATGAATACTTACCAAGAATAGTTTTTTTAACGTCCACTAAATAAAATACCCAACGATGAACAACTTATGTTATGGTTCGAATCAGTCTAAGAAAAACGACCAGTCAAATAAAAAGCAATAAGGTGGTCGAGTTGCCCGAAGGTGAATATGGCCAAAAAAAATAGCTTTGCGCAAGCAAAGCTATTTCCGCACAATTATCTCCACTTGGAACGTTACACACATATGAACCGGACATATTGACGCATACAATGCATTATTATGCGAACGCTGTGGTTCCTAGTCAGGTTGCAATTGACCAACGAGCTTCCTTAACGGCATAAGACAGTCATGTCTCTACGGCTTCCAACACAGTACAGTCCTCGCTTTATTTTTAATTCAAGTTTAATGGTTTGTTTCATCTATTTTCATAACTCTTTGAATGTTCGTTAGTGTATTTTACTTCAAATGAAAAATTCACAGTGAATTTTTCATTTGAAACCTTGAAAACAGGAAGGGAATCATTTCCGTGGTTGAGTTTCTTGATGAGATTAGTTCAACGCCCAATTATCTCCGGTTTGTCCATTTGACTGCCTTTCGTTGAGGGCATAAAAGTTCTGTTCATAGTATTCATAACTGATTCATAATGAATTGTAAAGCAGTAAAGCGAAGCATTTGTTTACAAAAACTTGTACAACTCAATCAATAGAATCCAATGAGGCAGCGATTAACATCAGTTGTTCGTCACGTTGACGAATGGTTCTTTCGAACCAAACATTCGTAATCATCGCTCATCTCTCATTCTATTTGGAAAAAATGACGGACATTGAACGAATAGATACATTTGATTATTTAAGCTCAGAGGTACTCACCGTACGTAAAGGTGATGCATAAAACTACGTTGTCACATAAAAACACAAGTGCATAGAAAAACTTGTGTGTGTGTGCGTGTGTGCGTGTGCGTGTGTGTGTGTGTATATGTGTGCGTGTATATATATATATGTGTGTGTATGTATGTTTTTCGAATACTTTCTACAAGCTCACAAATCTCGATGATACTATGGCGATTTTAGAGAAACGCTACAGAGTGGAGGCATCAGATATTAAACGTAACAATTTCTAACGGAAAATTTAGCAACATCGATTTTTAGAAAATTCAAAACTCATCAACGGATTCGGCTCATTTTAGTCAGAATTTGAGAAGTGTTCGAAATGAGTTGACATATTAACAAGCGGCGCTGTAAAATTTCTTTTAAAAATTGATCATTCCATATACAAAGAGTTTTATTGGTCGTTACGAATGCAACGGGCCTAGCAAATTCAAAAAAACAATACGCATATCGCCTGTGCTTTCGATGCGGTGTACACATTATGCGTGCCGTACGCGTGCCGATGCAGTGCGAGCCATAGGGCTACGATCTGTTACAACAACAGGCATGTTCCTGGTTTGTTCGTTGTATTTTAAGTTAGGTGCAGATGGTTGATAAAAAAATGACTTTATGAACGTTGTCGCATCACAGGCAAATGTGCCTGGATGAGGCGGCTATGCTTTGATTTCGAATGCAACTTATGCAGGATGCATGGTGAAATGAAATGAGATCAAAATCTTTCGTGCCTGACAAATATACCGCTGTGAAATCACATATGTTGCCTCGCTCTTAGAAACGCCTTCGTTGCGCAAAGAACATTTTCGGGATGTCTGGGGCTGTTTCCCGGTTCGCCAATTTCGAAATTCACCACGTGCGGGGAGTCAACTTTTGGCAGCATGCCTAATGCATCGAACATTTCCTAAAGAGATCTCATATATATCAGCAATCATCGGACACACAATATTTTTTCGTTCTGGATGTCAGTAGGAGAAACTTGGAACGGAGAACGCGAAAACAACACGGTAAGATGAGGAGAGCAGAGGGGTTGATGCGCTGTCTACTTTTTAGCGCTGGAGCAATATTTGCCGCAAAACTTAGCGAAAATCCCATGCACAAACTGAGCAGATCTTACAATGTCTGATTCGTGTGTTTGATTCATGTGTTTTCCAAATCTAAGATCTTAATAAGCGCATCCCTTTCGGTTTTTCCCCTATGTGTTCTTTTCTAAGCATTTTCCTCCTTGAGTGTCTATCGTTCGCGTCGAACACGAAAACATTCACTTGATATCCATGTTGCATTAACCCTTCGTTGTGCTTATTTTGGCATTCAACATTCGCTTTCCTCGATTTTTATAACAAATAATCCGTGATGACAATCGAAAGAAGGAGAGGAATGTAGTTTATTAAGATGAATAACTATGAGGTAGTAAAACTTTCGTCGGACTCTGAACTGAATCGAAGAACAAACTAGTAAGAATACGAAGTTTGGCGAGCGTGCCCTATTCTTTTGTGCCGTTTACGTTTCACGTGACCCACGCTTATCGCAAATCATGGCAGGTCATCTTCAGGTCGACACCCGTTCGGAGTTAGGTCGCAAGAAGTTTCTTTAAATGAGACTGAATCAAGTCTGCTGTAACAAGAGCTATGATTTTCTGGACCACATCTTGGATTCAGCGTCTACTTTAAGTCTTAAGTTGACTCGTTTCTTATCTCGTTGTCCCGACTAGTTAACACTACCGTCTCGCGTCTCTTCTCGAGCTGTTTGCTTCCAACTTTGTCTAAAAACGCCAGCGATGTTTTTTCAAATTCGCGTCACTCTAACATTGCCATAAGATTTCCTCGACCTATTCTATGTTAAGGCAAATTAAAAAAGAAATTTCATCACTTTTGCTAAATAATAGTCTTGATGCCGACTTTAATTTTCAAAATACTATTTAAAACAGCGTTCATAAGGCGCTTCAAGTGTCATTGGATTCGCACAACAGATGTAATATTTTTTTCCTTCTCGTCTGACTTGATCAAATTTGGTGGAATCCTGGGAACGTCTTTCTCACTACACTACATTGCATGTTCAAACATATGCACATAACAGTCTCCTGAATCCTTTTGCGTAGATGCGTACGCGAAATACAGAAGTACAGTTGCCTGAGAGCAGCATTTTTTGTATAAAACGTATTCACAACGCATAGACAACTAAGATTGGCTGTTTGATTATCAGTTATTTACCGCACAGTATTGCACATGACCAGCACATGATGATATAGGAGTGCCAGCTCATTGCTCTTTACATAAACGATGCGCTGATTGCAAAAGTGCAGTAGTGGTTGTCCAACTCCCTTCCTTCCTGAACGTAAGTTCGCTTACTATGTCAATGTCAGTGAACTTAATGCCTCTCAGCGGTATTTCATCTCCTATGCGATAAACCATGGATTCAACGCAAATTCAGCGAGCTTTTGTAACCAACATGCGCCATAATGTTTTAGTAAGCGCTTTTGAGGACAAAAAGAAATTGAAGACTTTTACTGGAAAAGTAAACACCCTAGAGCAACTGTCATGAGATAATCGGGAACTTTTCCTATTACATTTATTATCTTTCTTGCGATTGATGATGTGACTTTTATAGCTCAGAATATTTGGGGTGGAGTTGTCGCTAAATTGAGCCGATGAAAAAAGACTATTGCTGATTTTCGTAACATAATATTTACTCCACAACCGCGATCCAGATTGCTCGAGAATGCAATAGCTTGAAAAGCACAAGCAATGTTTTTCTCGCATGAGTACGCTTGTCATAAGTAAGGAAACCAATAAACCAACTCTTGTGGTATGACGTTATTTAGCTGTGAATGCAAATAGAAGCTTCGATTGCTTCTTCGTGGTTGTTTTGTTTTGCTTTTGCACCGCTCTGCAATTTGTTAGAGTACGACAGTGGCGGTTTTTAGTGAATAAGTTAAACAAATGAGAACTGACCTTAATATTACGACAATTGGCTTTCAAATCCATCAGACAATTATCAAACATTAGTGATTTTTTCTCTCCCGTTTCATAGTTTGCATTTTTTTGGACCGTCATACTGTATTGCAACATAACTTAGCATAATTGTTCACGGTTCTCACAACCGCTGCATCACCCTTCTTCCCTCTCCAATGAAATGCAATAAACTGCAACCACAGGAATTGCCTAATGTAAATAAAGTAAGATTTTGTTTAAAGTTGAAGTTTTCGTCTAGGCTGATTATGAGGAATGACGCCAACGTGCCATGTGTTTTTAAAAAATTCGCTGTTTCATTTATGTGCCGACAGTCAGCTTATTCTTGCACATTTCAACAATTATGTCCACATGATCCCACGAATCCTGCAATAGTTAATAAGTCTTTTTCGTATGCGAGGGAAATCAGGGATTTGTTGACAGTTTTAATTTGTTTTTTTAATATTCTCTCTTTCAGCTGTAGGTGGCATTTCTGCACAAAAACCTGCACACGTATTGCTTGTAGCGCTTACATGTTGCTAGTGATAACTTGAAAGGCTGATGCAAGTTATCCTTTCCAGTGAGCAGATACATAAAAGGCGACTCTTTTCGACGCATACGTGATCTCCGGTCATATTAGTAAACCATAAATAGCTAGGCCAGGTATCAGTGGAAAAATCTGCTGACAAGGCCGACAGCACAGCGATATCGTCGTCGTAAATGACGGCATATGACCTAATCTTCGTCGTTCGATGGTTACTGCGTTCAACAGTTCCCATTCATTTAATGCCGCAGCGCCTACAGGAAAGTATAGTCTCGTCACATTTGCTACTGCTTTTATGAGTGAAAGTATAGTAGTTAACTTACTCGGGATCACCGCAGTGATTTAACAAATACGAAGGCTGGAGAGACCAAAATCTTAATCTTACAATTCTTTAGTATGAATATATTCTAAAAGATTAAGATTTATTCATACTAAAAAAAAACAAAAACTATTCATCTTCTATTTCGAAAAAGCTATAATTGTAAGCAAAACTGTATGGAAAGTTTTTCTGACGACGATTTGCAAAAGCGAATTGGTGCAATGGAGGAAACAGAAACCCTAGCCGCCGGCACAGGCATTAAATTAAGGCGGTGCTATATGCGCATCGGCAATCCTGTTGTGCCAATGAGCGAACTTCACCGTAAAATAGGTGTACGTCTTTTCTCAGGTGATGACGGTTGTATACGCCTACGGTGCCAATCGACTTTAACATCTTACTGTTGAAAGCCACCGAGAAAGATTTCATTCAAAAATCATTAAGCTTACTTTGCAATCGCATTAATGATGCATATGACATGACAACGCTTTTCCCTTTTTTTGAATCATGTGTTTGCAGTAGTCTTATCAGCTTCGATTTAATTGCGGTCAGCTGTTGAAAGAATTCCTTTCATTTGCCAATTTCGTTGCACTATATTGATGTTGTCATCAGTACGAGCGTTCTTTTACTAGGTAGCTTATTTTTGATTTGACAATTCTCCCCTATCGCCTCTCAAGCAAATCAGTTAAAGAACCATGTAAATGAGCTGCCTGTCTGTTTTGATATGACACATTTCGCTCCTGAACTGACTGCTCTACCGGTAATGTGAAGCAAACGAATAACAGCGACAGAAATTTGACATGTTTGGTTTGACACATGTAACTGTACTCGTCTATATGACTGAGGACTGAGATTAATGAGCGCTCGATTCCCTTCGAATGCGGTGTTTAATAAGCCTGGTTAACTGAGCAGTGGGAGTGAGCGATTGAGTGAGGTATACGATTGCATAATTCTCAATGAAGAGCTGTGGTCAACCGTTAGCATAGAAAATGCTGTAGAATTAATTCGCACTTTCAGAGCATAATGTGTTTAGGCGTCCCGCTAATGAAATCGTTGATTTTTTGTCCACAATTTGAGAGGTGCATTCATGCATTTGATCACCAACAATGTTTCGATTTGTTTTAGAAACGATGAGACGTAACAAAAAGGATAGCGCTCTTTTGTAGGGAGCATTCTTAAAATCAGCGATAAATATAGAGTTGAAGAGGGGTGATTGATGCCTAACGCGTGCATATATTTATGTGTTGGTCCAACTTTTGACGACAACCAGATTCGTCAACGTCGTTTAACGCGCCCACATTTCTCGCTTTGCAGTGGTTATCACAATCAAATAGTGTGTTTGTCTTCATTCTCTTCACTCTGTCTCGTTCAGACCAGTTTTCGATTATTCCATTACTAATCACCTCCTTTCCGGTAATCCAGTGAACAAAATTGTTAATCGCAGCGAATAGGAGCGAAAATCTGTCAAAAAATCCCAACAGCCTATACGGTCGCGCTACAGAGGAACTAGGGGTGTTATCACTTCAAAGAAGGCTTCTTTTATTGCAGGGGTTTGTGCTTTGCACGGTTGGCTGATATCTGGTACTGTCTTTGATTTAAAATGTTTCATTATTTGTTGTTTTCAATGCACAGCTTAAGCGTTCTGGTTAGGAAGAATTGATGGCATCCTCTTTTTTCATGCCTTACATTGATTCGTGCAATATGCAGTTAAATCAGTTAAAGAACGCCACTCTATGAACAGTTTCTGTAAATCAAAGAAACCAGAAGCTGGCTAATTAATAACATTAGGTGAAAAGCGGTATATCCAGTGAGGTAGAGTTGTGAGGAAGCTTGAAATTGAAGCAATTTTCTAAAAAGTTTTGGTTGTTTGAAGCAATTCTAAAAGAGTTGTTGAAAAAGAAAAATAGCAAATAAATAGGCGTCGCGGTAGGGATTAACACATAATCATCAATTTTCATATTTACATGAGGAGGAAGTTTATTACGACAGCAGGAATATACGAAAGATAAACAAAGAAGGCATACCACAACGTACAACGTATAGAAAGTAACCTTGCAAGTTGCATTTGTATACAACAGCCTATACGGTCGCGCTACAGAGGAACTAGGGGTGTTATCACTTCAAAGAAGGCTTCTTTTATTGCAGGGGTTTGTGCTTTGCACGGTTGGCTGATATCTGGTACTGTCTTTGATTTAAAATGTTTCATTATTTGTTGTTTTCAATGCACAGCTTAAGCGTTCTGGTTAGGAAGAATTGATGGCATCCTCTTTTTTCACGCCTTATATTGATTCGTGCAATATGCAGTTAAATCCGTTAAAGAACGCCACTCTATGAACAGTTTCTGTAAATCAAAGAAACCAGAAGCTGGCTAATTAATAACATTAGGTGAAAAGCGGTATATCCAGTGAGGTAGAGTTGTGAGGAAGCTTGAAATTGAAGCAATTTTCTAAAAAGTTTTGGTTGTTTGAAGCAATTCTAAAAGAGTTGTTGAAAAAGAAAAATAGCAAATAAATAGGCGTCGCGGTAGGGATTAACACATAATCATCAATTTTCATATTTACATGAGGAGGAAGTTTATTACGACAGCAGGAATATACGAAAGATAAACAAAGAAGGCATACCACAACGTACAACGTATAGAAAGTAACCTTGCAAGTTGCATTTGTATACACAATCAACCGCGCATTTTTCATACCGCCTTCAAACATTTATATGTTTGTAAAATCTTCCTATGAATTATTTCCATATAGTATGATTAATCTCATCGTTTTAAAAAGCGCTCAATAAAAAAACTCAGTGGCGAGAAACTTTTTCATTTGCCTCACAATGCAGCATTCACTGCTCCTTTCCTGAACCTACTAAAACAAATCCTTTAGGAAAGCGCTCTGAAGAATTGACATTTTTCACAGCTTCATTCGTGCTACTACCGCGCTTTAATTCGACCACCCTTTATTACGTATGAATTGTAAAAACTGTTGGTGTTTCACAACAAACTCAAATGTTCTGGTAGATGACAATACAGGTTTCTATATCATGCCCACAAGCTCTGGTACTTACGCACCAGACTCAGAGAGGGGTTCAGTTTGTGGTTATCTGCACATGGCGGGGTTGGCACGAGTCGAGAGAGAACTTCTTTTCAGGTGAGATAGGACAGCGCCGCACGTGCCATCACGCCCTGCGCCGTAAAATTTCCTTCCGTTCCCTGGCAACTTTATGTTACTGTCTCCTCCAAAGGTGAATACGGCAGCATGGAAGTTGCATACAGGTTTCTATATCATGCCCACAAGCTCTGGTACTTACGCACCAGACTCAGAGAGGGGTTCAGTTTGTGGTTATCTGCACATGGCGGGGTTGGCACGAGTCGAGAGAGAACTTCTTTTCAGGTGAGATAGGACAGCGCCGCACGTGCCATCACGCCCTGCGCCGTAAAATTTCCTTCCGTTCCCTGGCAACTTTATGTTACTGTCTCCTCCAAAGGTGAATACGGCAGCATGGAAGTTGCATACAGGTTTCTATATCATGCCCACAAGCTCTGGTACTTACGCACCAGACTCAGAGAGGGGTTCAGTTTGTGGTTATCTGCACATGGCGGGGTTGGCACGAGTCGAGAGAGAACTTCTTTTCAGGTGAGATAGGACAGCGCCGCACGTGCCATCACGCCCTGCGCCGTAAAATTTCCTTCCGTTCCCTGGCAACTTTATGTTACTGTCTCCTCCAAAGGTGAATACGGCAGCATGGAAGTTGCATACAAATCATGGTTTATGGCCGGCAAAAATAGGCCGGTTTAGGCGCGCTTGCGGCAGTTTCTCACTGCGGTACCACTTTGAAAGCAGGAAAGTTTTCCACTTAATCTTTAATATCAGTATTTCAAAACGGGGTTTTATGAATGCGATCATCAAAAATGAAGAGAGGTAGTCATGCGCACTCTGTTGCGGTGCTCTGCAAAGTGCATGCAACGTTTCCCGCACGTTTGCCTCGTGCAGCTAGTTACCATAAAGATTCTCTAGTTTCACCTCCTTCACAAACCCCTTACAGTCCTAACCAATGTCACTTATAGTCGCACCTTTCTTATCTATCCCGAATGTTGTAGCCAGCCTCGGTGCATTTCGAATCGCCTTCGCCAGCTTCCGTACGCTCCATTTTTTTGTATTATCCCAATCAAATTAAACTGTACTGTACATTCCCTACCAGATTAAATCATACTTTAGATGAATTTTATTGAGTTGCGTTGGCCCATCGACGTTATCATCAATGATTACAGTTATAATACCTAATTTCATCAGTAGTATGGATGTGATGGGAAGTTGGGCAACGCCCGAAAGTGATGCATGCTTATTGTTAAATGATGCATATTTATTGTTTTTTTCAACGTTTTCCTTAATATAAGATGAGGTGCATTCTTAGATATGTATTAAACTGAACAATACGGTTCCAGGAATAAAAAGTGAATAGTGAGAATTTTTAGCGTAATGGCTGTTCCTCTGTATCTATCCCGCGTTCCAATCCGAAACGCGTCATCTAATCATAGCGGCAATTATATGGTGACCGGCGGCCAACTGTGCCGTTACGCTAGCCACTGTTATTCGATAGAACGTTAAAGAACTCGTTTTATTTCGAAACAGGCGCAATGTTTTGGACATTTGATTTAAATGTTGAATTCTTATTATTCAAATCAACGTTTTGCAATGAACGAATAAGTTGATGGTGACTGTGATGGAAGTCTTTATTTGGCAAATAGAAAGAACATGAAAATAAAAGTAAAGAAATAGGCAAAATTGAAATGGAAATGTGGAACAGAAGGAAATTTGTTTTTGTGAGTATCAGCTGATGCGATCTATTTCTGGTAACACATTAAGCACGTAAAGCTAATGAAATCGTTCGCTGGTTTAGCTCCAAATTTAACTAGCAAATTTTGTTTAGTAACATATCTGATATACTGCATGCATACTACCGTTCACGCATTCTTTTGGTTACGGGCGTAATTTGTTCCAAACGACCATCTATAAATCGCTGTTGCTCAAAAGCCCAAATATCTCTATAAGACCTTGTCATGCATCCCTCCTATATGGTACGTTGACTTCAATGAAATCTTCATAGGATGATGCTTAGCTTTTGATACGATTCTCTGGGAGGATTTTGTGAGTAAGAAATGCAGTTCATTTCGATTCAGATAAGAATAGCTTCACAACAGCTTCCTTTCTGCCAATCAGCATCAACTCCATTAACAGCCTCAGAGTGAGTTTTCCTACTCGGAATCCACAAAGCAAATTGAAATTGAAAATAATTGAGACTATTGAAACGAATCCTCTAAAGGCTTTATAGAGGTAAAACATTGCGAAGCTCCTGTCGCGAACTTTTCCAGTATCACTAAATGATAATTAAACTTGATGATTTCATTAAACCGTGAACTAGATATTTGATGTATTTTGGTCATGTGACGTATGTGGCTGGTGGTTTGTGCAGAAAAATGCGGCAAAATTCTATTTGTTGGATACGATGCTAATGCACAACGGCGATTTATAAACGGATTCTCTATTTGCAAACGTTAAAACGAAAGAGGCGGTTGTGCGTATTTCACAACAACATTGGCTTGGCTGTAGTTGCTGTCAGCTCATCGTTACAATTCGTAATAACCGTGCGCAAAGCTCAAAGTCAAGTGAACCACGCTAAAAGCTCAAGAGCACAAAAAGCCAAGAAAAGGAACGTTTTCTACTGCAGCGAGCCACTGATTGTGCTTGTAGTGCGCATACGTGCCATGACGACCAATTTTAGTGATTGTGTCCACAATGGTAATGCGTTACTTACGACTAATTGCAACTGTTACCTAAGTTTGTTACAGCTTTTCCTAGAAATTTCTAATGCTTAGGATATGAAGGATCAAAATGATCTTTTTCGAAGCCAACTGAATTAAGCTCTTATCTATCTTGTTCGCGCTATAAGTCCCGGTGGTTACCCTCAAAAACCCACTGAGTAATGCAAACTAACGACCGCTTGAATAGAGATGGCATACAGCCTCTATGTAGCGGTTGTCCTCGAAAGCTACATGGAAAACAAGTCAGAATGTGTACAAAGAAGGTAGCTTTTGTGACTTATCCATCATGCCAGACAATTTTATAAAGTATTCGCAAAGTACGAAAGTTCAAGTTCTACCCTTCCCGACCGCACATGCTAGTCATGAGCCAATTATTTTCTGCATCTCGATCGGCGGGACCTGCAGCCCAACCGCTCGTAAAATGCATGCAACGTTTAGACTTTGACATCTATTTGAATGGATGTAGCCAGCCACGTTGTCGATGAGATGTTTCGCTGCTGAAAATAGGTGATCCTTTTGTGAAGAATATATCTACCGAATTTTATAAGGCCGGCTTCACTAGTGCTCTAGTAAAAAATATCCGACACGTAAACAAACACAAATGCACACTCATACTGATATGCGCATAGAAACCATAGCGAGTTTTGCAAACTGCAAATTTGCCAAAGTGTGCAAAAACGATTTCCTTTTCCTTTGCGGTTCTGTTCTGTTCGGTACCAAGGCCAAACTCGCCAGTGGCTTTGAACAAGGTTACGTAAGGTTAGCTTCGTTTTCATGCTCTTTTGCAAGGAAAAATTACATTTGCAAGGCCCACTACATCGATGCGATGTCTGCTGTATGTATGTTTCTATTCGTATGTATCTCCTTAATAGTTTCAACTCGGCAACTACTGAAGCTGTGAAATTTGACGCCTACAGTTTACACCTCAGCGCCATGCCATTTTCCATCGCAACATATGCAGTTTAGGAGGAGTTATAGAAACTTGTAAATATCATCAAATTCGCACACCATTTGCTAACGTATTTTAAAGTTGGTCGGGTTGGCAGTTCGGTAGGAAAAACGAAATTCTGTGCGAGTTCTCGGGCAAAACATTTGTTTCCTATGCTGAAGCAATGAGTGGTCCTCCTCCCCCGCCCCCCCCCACCATTAGAAGAATTATTCCTGCTTTTGGTATTGCACCGATTTGAGGCACAGCATATTAAAGCGGAGTACTGGTGATGTTTTCTCAAACAGCGAAACACAACGTTAAACAGGTCGGTATAGGCATATAAGTTTTGCCACTATGCACAAGGGTCGTATAAGTTTTCCTACTATGCACTAATTACTTGGTTATATGTCATGGCGCAGCACTGCACATACACCAAAATGGGTGCCGGAATTATAGTAGCCATAAAACTTTTGAGGGTTGGAGCACAGTCAAAATTTTGACAAAGAAGTAGTACAGTGACATTACTAGTAGCACATTGCACGTAGGATTGCTCGCCGATATGTTCGAGGAAATATCTGCTGTGATGGGCGGAATTGCCAAATCCCATATCACACCATTCCACTGTTACGTATTTCCACTGGCTTAACTGTTTACTATGACTGCGTAGGGCCTGTGACCAGCAGCCTGCACTTAATCACACTTTTCTACACATTCCTTACTTTTATGCAGTAGAAGAAGCTTACTCATGTGTACGAGCAGAGTGAAGCGGCCTTTTATGTGTTTTTGATAACATCACTATTGCTATGCGGAAATCTGTACCTGTGTAATGTCGTAGAAGCGTAACAGTTGGTACTTTTTGTTCGATCTGCATGCGGATTATAAATTAACATTTGAATTCGCTTACCTGACTTTGCGCCGCAATGTGAAACGATTTTCGCTGATCGACATCGCATAAATTAGTGAACGTTGGTGACAGACAATACTGCTGAACAGCAACACGATTCTCTTTTCGCGTATTACTTTCGTTACGTTACGCACACTTCTATGCCAAAAGTTAATTGATTGGCTGACTTTCACTAAGTAAGGTTACGGTCGTTTGGCCAAGAAGACTTCTAGAAATTCTCTTACGTTTTACAGAGCATTTCCCCCGTAAAAACATTTGTTGGCCATCCGAAAGCATGCAAATATTATTTCATCGTAGGAAAGCAACGATGGTACCGAATTTTTAGTCATTCACCTAACGAACCCAACGTTAACCCTTTCACATCGTCGTTCACCCAACCAATCGGTCTAACAAATCTCCTGCTAAAATGTTCCCTTTTATGATCTATGCTTCAACAGGTGCTTGCCTCTAAATGTTCATTTGTTCGGTAGATTCTAGTATTGAACTGCTAAAGCAAGACCTATGAAGTCTGACGTCGAATGTTTAGTTTTCTATTACTTATTGGTAAGTTGGTCTGATGCGTACGACCATCGAAGCAAATACCGTTTACATGTGGACTGTGAGGGAAAGGGAGAACGCTTCTAGCAGGATTCAGTTTGGTTTTGAAAATTTGTTCATATTAGACAGGGCATGTCTTACCCATGGCATACACAAACAGCTTTTATTTACAACGATGCCCCAAGAAATCGAGTGAGTTAATAAGAGCAAACATAAATGAAGAGATTTTTGTGACCTTCTATTTTGTTGTGCGCTTACCATTTTGCCTTCTCTACCCAGCTGAAGGAATTCTTAGAGTTTATTAGAAGTTTTTAAGTTTTGGCGTAGATTTCTTTTTTTTCTAATTCGTTATTTGGCCAGTAAGGCATTCATCCATTCAGTTTCCACCTCAGATGACTGAATCATCCGTGTATCACCAAAGATTTCTCCCCTTAGTCTCCTTTCTTCTCTATGCTCTCTCTCTACTGCTGCACAGTTGCCGAACATTCACTTCATTTAAGAGTGTTTATTCAAAGCGGTCAAAAAGTTGTCTGGCACAATCGAATGACAAGAACCAGTAATTCAGCTATACAGTTATTCTATTAGCTACTCTAATATGTCAACAGAGTAGGGTAATGCGAAACGAACTCTTAAAAACCCAAATAATGCAACGACTAAACTGTCCGCGTTGTAACAGTTGCATGATATCGGATCCGATCCATAGAAATACTGCCGCATATGGCGGTCGTTAAAGAGCAGCTGTAAAACTTTTAAGTGGATCATGAACTGTTCACACAGCCGACACTATCATTGCTGCCTACTGAAACCACATGCTAAGTATGAACTGTTTGAAAGGAAACGAGCAGATTTGAGTAAAGGTACTGCGATATTGCGCGCAGCTACAACTGCCTTAAGGTGTGATTCGAAATATACATATGGCGATTATATCATGTTTTAATTGATAAGAGATGAAGCCCGCACACTCTTCCCTTATTAACGATGCATTTTTCCCCACATATATCGTGATTCTCACTCCTTGTGACAAAAAAATCTCTCGCAATTCGCAACATTTTCCTGACTGTTCTTGCTACGCTTGTTCGATTCGTTGCAAATGTTGAAGAACGAAGTTTACAGACAAATTGGCAGAAAGCCTATCGTCTCAAGAGCGAGTTCAAATACTGTCCAAGCTGCGGCCGGGCTCATCTGAAACGTCTGGATCTCGTGGAATGCAAAACGGCTTCAATGTAGACAAGAAGACGAAACACAGTGACGACACGGCCGTTCTTGGCCTCGTCGCTCCTGATACCAAGGGCGGGTCACCGATCAAGGTTCCTTCTTCAGTTCAACGAATCAATCACGCTTTGAGATTGTTCAGGAATTTTTGAGAAAAAAAGGAGATATTTTTGTAGGACTGCATCAAGAAAACTAGTTCCGTTCAAAGCGTGCACTAAGTATTTTATCAAGATATCACAAAACTGTTTTTCCTTCGCTCACCACAATCAGCAGTTGTTTTTGATGCAAGCTTTGTGAAATAGCTCATAAACAACAATCGAAGAAGACAGAAGCAAAGCGCTTCAACACTCACGAGAAAACATTTGTCATAACCACATCGCATGCCGATTGTCTTGATAAGTCTTGTCGGACCGCTGAATCCAAGATATCGATACACACAGTTTAATAAACGTATGCAGATTTACGAGACAAATACTCAGAAAAACAAGAACACAGCAGAGACAGTGTTTCGATGCACATGTTGATGTTTTAGATGCACATGTTGGTCTTTCAGACACGAACTTTGAAAAAACATGGTGAATGATTAGGTAAAATAGAGTATTTAAAAAACGAAACTGAACGAAGCAAATGTTTTTCGGAACAGGGAATTAAAACGGGACAAAACTCACTGCAATGTGGCGAAATTCTCGGGAGAGAAATTACTTTAAGAAAAATCTTATACTCGAAGTTTTATTTTGTGCTATGAGGCTGATATGATTTAAGAAACTTGCTGGCAGCGTACTTCATCATATGTCAAAAGATGGCGTGCACGATGATGACTATGGCTGCAGTCTTGGAGAACTACGCACTCTTATGGAGGCTCGTGGAGCTGAAGCAGTTGTTAAGGTACGAGACTTAAGTGCTCTTTCACCATTTTATCGCATTGACAATGCGCGAATTAACACACCGTTTTGTACTGAGCTCTTCAGTTTTCTCTGAGAAATTTGTAAATCAGAGTAAGATCTCAGAAATCCTCAGTTTGTTGCATTATCGCCACTGTGATTCATACTACCTCAGCAGCAAATCATTTCAACAGCTCCATCGTTTGAAAATGCTCATTCCATTTTGCTATTGTTGTCCATGCATCGAGATTGGTAGAACGATAGCGGTAAAATTATTTCATTGTCGGGTGAGTATCCCTGGTGTCCTTCGAAGCTACTAAGAGACGCACTAAGCACTTGCAGTTGGCTAACGAGTACGGTGGTGTTGAGGGGTTGTGCAATCAGCTAAAGGTCGATCCAGTGAACGGTCTTTCCAATGATCCGCAAGATCTCGCGAAACGTCGTGCAAAATTCGGCTCCAACACCATACCTCCAGCCCAGTCGAAGTCCTTCATCCGTCTCGTTTTCGACGCCTGCAAGGTCGCCTTTCAAGTTTTGATAGCCCATTGTAGTTGAAAATGTGTGCCTGCCTTTATGATCAAGAAAAATAGCAAGTTGTTTATCGTTTGCTGCCGAAAATAGTATGCGCACAAATGAAACATCGCACAAAGAAAAATAGTTGCTGTAGCAGCATCAAATTTTTGAATGAGAAAGGAGACACGTGCGCCAGGAGGATAAAGGCTCAGGACTCAGAAGCGATTCATGCAAAACTGCTTGTCTGAAGCCTTCGATATAAGTGAATCAAGAATCTATGACAGTCATAGTAAACTGCTAGTGACAATTCGTTTCCAAATATCGAAAATGACGAAATTTTCACCTATTTTCAGGATCCAACCTTGATAATTCTCGTAGTCGCCGGTTTCATTTCGCTTGGTCTCTCGTTCTATGAGCCCGGCCAGGGTGAGGATGAACAGGAGAATGCGTTCAGCATTCTCAACAACACTTCCACAGAGTGGATGTACAAAGCTTCTGCGATGCTATCTAATACAACTACAAACGGTCGGTCGGTATCAATCACCGGTAGATTTCCCGGGTATTCGAATCCATTTAGTGAGACTACTAATGGTATTATAATTTGATATACGCTTCTCCTTAGTGTGAAAGATCGTCATGAATGTCTTTTACTCGATGACGAGTTATCTTTGCAAAGAATTTTGTCCAAAACTCCTGAGCTGACTCAATGATAAAATGACAGGAGTAGCATAAGATGAACCAAAATACCACAGTTCACGTCTGCAAGATATGAAAGGTCATTAGAAGTGGTGCAAGATATGAAAGGTCATTGGAAGTGGTTATTAAATGTAGAATTTGGGACGCCGTTGGGCGAAATACTGAGAGCTGTGAATCGAAATCTTTACGGGAGGAGGGGAAAATAATTTCATGATTAGGCGTATTTAAAACGGTAACAAGAACAATTGTAGGTTGCTCGGGAGATTCTTCAAAAAGCTGAAACTAATTGCTACGTTTCAGCATACAGGCTTTCGTTTCAGCATAATCAGAAGAACGCTGACTAACCTGTTTGATCGCTTTCAGATGGTTCCGCTTCGCTTAATAAGACGCATCAGGAGGAAGATCATGGTTCAGCTTGGATCGAAGGGGTAGCGATACTGCTTTGTGTTGTGGTGGTCGTCCTTGTCACGGCCATTAATGACTATTCCAAGGAACGACAGTTTCGAGGTTTCAATATCACTGTTTTTTCATATTTATCTACGGACTCCTAATTCACTCAATCTTTCATTTGAGTAATGCCCGCAGCAGAGCAGGTTATTTATTCATCGTGGTACTTTCATCACGGTGAATATCTGAAAATACTTGAGTAAGGCCGACTTAAACGAGATGGATCAGTGGATCGGGCAAAGGCATAGTCTGCATCTTTGACATTACCTTATAACCTTTAACAAAAGTCTCTTGACTCATAGCGTTGCTGTTTCAGGAGGGCGAGGGAGAGTGGAAGATACATCAAGCCTCTAATTTTGTTGCATGCTGCAGCGAAACTATTTCTTTTTTCACTGAATTATTCAGATGAATATGAGGGACTTAAGGAAGTGTGCATATCGAGCAATGACATCATACATTGCTTATGTTTCAGGTTTGCAAGCAAAAATTGAAACTGGCCACAAGTTTTCTGTTATCCGCAATGGGGAAGCGATCGATGTGCCTGTGAATGATCTTGTCGTTGGTGATATTGCCCGCGTCAAATACGGTAATCGACATTGATACCTCACATCAGATTCATTCTGAGATTATCGTAATTGCAGGCGACAAGTTTTGAGCAATTCTTTTGTTTTTGCAGGTGAAACAAATGTCCCATTCAAAAAACTCAAGCATTTTTTTTGCGCAATTGCATTTTCCATTGTTTGTATGAGCTTCTAATAATAACCAAAATAACCTTTGGGCAGAAAAACCCTCCAAACTAATAGCCAAAGTGTTTCAGGCGATTTGCTGCCAGCAGATGGATTTCTTTTACAAGGGCATGATCTTAAAATCGACGAATCCTCTTTAACGGGTGAATCAGATCATATATCGAAAAGTGTCGACTGTGATCCTGTACTCCTTTCAGGTTTCTCTTCGTTGAATGTTCGTTTTTTTTTCTGAGGCGCTACTTGCGAAACCAACATTCCATCCTTTCGGGCTGCCAATATGGTTTTAGCGCAGTTCTGGATGCATATAAAACTGGACCGTTGAAGTTCCTTTCGTTGACGACGTCCTCATTTGCTCTTTAAGAATTTATATGTTTGGCAGCAGGGAACGGTGAAAACAAAGTATTGCCTCCTAATTTTGAGCTGGAGTTCTCAGTGAGGTTTTGCGATGACCAGTTCTCTTTTTTAATAAATTCGCTCAAGATGGGAAATAGTAGCAACTCACATCCAAAGTTTCAGCGTGATCAAATTTTTCCCAATTTTCATTCACAGTTTTCAAGGAATTTGCTCATTAAGGTGCAGCTGTCTTGAGTAGACAGCTGCCTTGGTAATTCGGCTGCGGCGGAAAAGGTGTGAAGACAGCGATGCGATAAGTTCAACATAATGTATGCTGTTCGTACACAGATATCTACCACGTGAAGCGAAACAACGCATCGTTCGAGAAGAATTTCAATAATTTTTTTCAGTGGAAAATCATGAGGCTATAATTCCACCGCAGCTTTAAAGTGTTTAAACTTAAGGGCTTCAGTCGACTTATTCGTTTTTTAGGAACGTATGCAATGGAGGGAAGTGGCAGAATGCTCATCACTGCGGTTGGTATCAATTCCCAAACTGGCATCATAATGACTTTGTTGGGATCTGGCAAAAGCCCAGATTCTGAGAGCGACTCATCAAGCTGTAAGTGTTTCTGACGGAATAATGTCTTTTGAGGGGCATAAAACTGTTTGGCAAAGAAAAAACAATTGCCAGAACTTTATCCTTACAACTGCCGAATGTTCACATAGAAGATTTAAACTTAAATTCCTAGCAAACCAGTCGATCAAAGATGCAGAATCGTGCAACTGGTCTGATCTAGCCATACTTAAAGTTCGCTTTAAGTTCAGAACAGCCGCGTACGGCATAGACAGAATGGCAGTGCTGTAAAGGGTTTCACGTATTCGGATTAATGGGAGGTGATCAGAGAGAATCCAAAGCAGAAAACAATCAAGCGAGTACAACGAAATTCAATTTCCTTCAATGATTTTATCATTTCAGCGTTATCATTTCAAGCACATGATCATTTCAGCGTCCAGTTCATCATCATCCTCCTCGTCGAGCCGTTTATCATCTGATAGAACGTCGAATGCTGGAAGCTCTTCGCACAGCAGTCATAGCTCAGATGATGAGGATGGTCTTTCAGCAAAATCGGTTCTACAGTCTAAACTCTCCAAACTTGCATTGCAAATTATCTATTGCGGTAATTGTTGCAAAGTTTTGTCTTTATAGGGCAATTAAAAAATTAATTTAACTGACTAAATTTTTGCGATTTTCACGTCGATTACAACGAAAGAGTAATTGTTCTGTTTTAAAATTGCACTTGGCCGCATCTTTGTAAATTTTGGTTGTTACGATTGCTTTTGCAAACATTTTGCAACTGTGAAGCAATAGCGTTGCTTTGAATACGTCGTTTTAAAGGCAAGCATAATTTTGAAGTTGTGTTATGTTGTCTGACGGCAGAACAATAGCTAGCAGGCAATATTAGGCGTGCATCGTGCGTTTATTTAAGACTAAGTACTCTAACACTGCTTGTGATACGCACTCACTTGCCTGTGTCGTGTTTGGCACGTTATGTGTCGTGAAATTTATTGGGATCACATTAGCGTTTTTAACAAAATAGTATTAGCAAAAATGTGCGAAGTTTACTTAGCCAATTTCTAAGTAATAATCGAATATCTCTTTGGCTCTAAATGATCGTAAGTTTGTGTACAAGAGGAAACAGAGTAACTAAGCGCTGGTGCTCTGAAATGTTCACGCCATCAGCCAGTCAGGAGATTATTACGGAACGCTGTCAGATCTGGAGGAAGGTGGGTGGTGGGGGACGAAACAAATGTACTCAGAATTCAGGTGCCATTTTGTAGTTTGAAAAGTAATTGCTCACTGATTTTGTTCTTTCTAAGGAACAACTGTTGCTACTGTCGCTTTGATAGTACTGGTGACACGATTCTGCATCGAGCAATATTTTATTGCCGGTAACCCGTTTACCATCAAGGATGTGCAGCAGTTCGTAAAGTTCTTCATCATTGCTGTAACTATTCTCGTCATTTCGATTCCCGAAGGCCTACCTCTCGCTATCGCTCTCGCACTCACATATTCAGTCAGAAAGGTGGGCAGTATTTCTTATGCTTCGTCATAGCGCCTTCAAAGAATCGCCAAATTTGCAGTATACCTGCCGTTTCTGTTGTATTACCCCAACGGATGCCACTACTAGCCCCTACGAGAATATGTTACACTTAAGCTGTACCCTGAACGTTCATCATATTCATTAGAACATGGTCAAGACTTAGGGCGATACATGAAAAATGAAATAAAAATTTTAAAGGCTTTTTAGCTCGAAGCTATAGAAATTCGGAGTTGTTTTGAAGTCACCTGGTCATAACGCGTTTCTTTCTTTGAAATTACTATCCACGCTCTCCGAAACGTTGTGTTTCACCAAAGCATCACTGTAAATTTATCGATTAAATGTGCCAATTGAATTTCAGATGATGTTTGACAACAATTTGGTTCGTCATTTGGACGCTTGCGAAACGATGGGTAACGCAACGTGCATTTGTTCTGATAAAACTGGTACACTAACAACGAATCGCATGACTGTTGTACAATCGTACCTAAAAGGTAGCTATCTTTTTTAGCTCGCTAGTTTCTTTGTAATGTTTCATGCAATGCTAGCTGATCATTATAATATTGTTTTTCGGCCTAAACCATCAACCACTTCTTCGCCCGTGCAAATCATATTGAAATTGCAATAATTCAGAAGCATTGTTTGCCTGAAAATTTTGCAAAAGTGGCGTCTCAAACCACTGAGAATTTGTGAAAGGTCATAGAAAAAAATTGCAAAGTAAACAAATCAGTCGCAAGGGTTTGACAAAAGCGCATTAATTGCAAGTGCTCACAACTCATATAAGACTTTTGCAACTCTCATTTTTTTAAGATTTAAACTGAGCATTGCTGTTTCCTAATGCAGAATAACATATAGGAACACTTGAGCTGCGCTGATTTCTCCATTCCAATGTTAACGTCTCTATTGTAGGTAATTACTATGCCAGTCAAGATGCTCAGCCGACTAGAGAACAGCTTTGTGGAGAAACGGCCGATTTATTAACGGAAGTAATTTCAGTCAACTGTGGTTACAATACAATGATTGTTGAACCGAAAAAACCGCATGAACAGGTCAGTATAGCCTCTATTCCGCGTTTGCTACTCAGCCGAAGACAGAATTTTCTATCACTATCAGAATTTGCATCATGCAATGCGCAAAGTGTAGTGACCTCGAGATTCGCTGTGGCTTACGGTGTGTGTGTATGAAAAAAAAAGCACGCCATTAGCGAAAGCTTTGATTATTCAGAACAAGAAATCTTTCCCATTTACATTCCTAAAGAATAGAAATCAGCATATGAGATTTGCCCAGACTTGCTCGTATCTTTTCCTCTTTAAGCTGTTATATTTGTTAATACATTAGTGTTCTGAGATCTAGTCTGAAGACGCCGTTGAGCCATACGCTTTTTGCACCCTGAATGATTTCATTACGACTTCGAGCTTTCGCTTCAGCTAGTTCACACCCAGAATCTCTTAACGCTCCAACTCCTTCCCAGAAGGCGGGCAATCGGAAATTTCTTAATTTCAAAAGCCTGACTAGAAGTCGGCAGTTGACGTGCAGTGAGATCAATTGATAATTGAAGAAAATTTTTACCTAGAAGCACGCGACTTTCTTCGCTTTCAGCATCGCCAGTGCCATGAAAGCGCCCAAAGTCTGCAATCATTTCTCGCTACTTATTTTAATCATATAACGTTACCTGTCGTTATCTTATGCTAGGAAAACTGCTGAACTGAAAACTACGACCCTAAATATTTTATCCAAAAACGTATGACTAGCAAGCAACGTTGGCCTTTAAATGATGAGCGATAAAATCTCTCATCGTTACATTCTTTGCTAATTACAGGTGCAGCAGCTGGGTAATAAGACTGAATGCGGATTACTCGGGTTTGTGATGACGATAGGTGGCGATTACACTGAGATTCGTCGCAGATACCCCGAAGAAAGCATATTTAAAGTAAGATTTTACTTGTTTTTATCGAAGATCTTGATTGCAGTAGAAGTGCAGCTGAATTTATCGACGTATTCCAGCAAACGCAGTAGGTCATGCTGCTAAGAGAGAAATTTCCCGCTTCTTTTTTTTAAGTTTCTGAAGACGTGACTTACTCTTACCTCTGATTTTTTTAAAGAACTATTAAAACGTGCTCTTTCGAGTGTTGCTTCTCTTTCTGTTGCATTTACCAGTTCATTTCCAGTGGACCTGGACATGTTAAAGATGAAGACGAGCGAGATCACCATCATTTATGCCGTTTCCTATCATTTGTGATCTCTTCTAACCGTGATGACAAGATGATGAGGGAACAGATGTGCTTGGCACATCGAACTCTAACGATTGAATATTTATTTCAAGTGATGATAAAAGATATTCTAGGTTCACCTCTTATTGGATCTTCATTCATAGTGAATTATTACAATGGGACTAGCAAAACAGTGAAACAGTTTAATGGAAATGCTTTAAGGTATATACGTTCAACTCTTCAAGGAAGTCAATGATGACAGTAATCAAGTTAATCGAAAACGGTTTCGATGTCGGTTTTCGAGTGTGTCAAAAGGGGGCAGCCGAGATCGTTCTTGATCGATGCATCTATTTTATTGGTTCCGATGGGCGACCGCATTCTTTTGGTGAGGAACGAAGAGCTGAAATCATGACGACAGTTATCACAAATATGGCCGAGAATGGTCTAAGAACAATCTGCATCGGATATAAAGACTATATTAGAAAATCAGCAAGGAATGCCGAGATGACAGAGGTGAGTATTGACAAGTTAGCGTTTCTGGTGTTCAGATGACCTGAGGGATGATAATGTCTGGTTTGCACTCGCACGTAATGCAAAAGATATTCGAGCGTTCTCCGAGCCATTTTCTCCATCTTGTATGCGATTAATATTATCTCGTTCTCATTTTCTCCATCTTTCTCATTGTTGCGTGTGACCACTTTCCGCAGGCAAAAGCTGTCTTATGGTAATTTTTACTTTAAAGGAACTGCTGCCAACCGCACAAACGCACCTCTTAAATGTGGGCATTACAAAATCACAAAAAAGTTTTCACGTTATGATCGAGTGTCAAGCGGGTTGCGCCTTCTTCCCCTTGCTTTCCACACCACTGCACTGCCCCTCTCCCCACCATCCTTCCTTTGTGCTTACACTTCTGTACTTCGGAGAGATCGAGAGTAGGCTATGCATTGTGATAAGCATCTCTCTAAATAAACCAAAAGTGGCGCCTGCTCCCATAATCTTTTAGTGAATGACAGATCCTCGTTTACGTTCGATTTTCGTTCCTAAGAATGACATTTCCATTTTCGTATTGCGAATATTAGCAGAAAAAATGCTCTATTATGACGAAAATTTCCCGAAGGAATCTGAAAAGGTTGCTCTGATAGAATTTCTGCTTTTAGCTTACTCAATAGCCAGTTTCTAACGGTAAGACTTTTGCACTGCACTAGCTTCACGTCGACAAATGCGTGGCGGTACATTTCTGCAATTTCAATCATAATTGCTGAAGCGACTGATTAATTCCAGGTTCCATTTGAAAGTGACGATGATATTGACTGGGAAAACGAGGATGAAATCTCAAGCGGCATGGTCGGCATCGCGATTTGTGGCATCCAAGTAGGTATCATAAAAAATCGAAATATTCTGCACTTATTATTTCCTTGCATTCGACGTAGAAGTTGGGGCATAGTTAATATAAGTTCTTTCCACTGCAGATGCATCTAATTTTTACAGCAGGTGAATGACAAAAAGTGAAGTCAGAAGGAGAAAATCCTTCAACGTGATCTCATTGGTTCGACTTCTCGCAACATTCAGTCATTGCACATTTATTTTCTTTTCTTCCATCCCCTTGGCGGCCTAGTGGTCAACGACAGTTCCAACCCAGTGTTCACTCGCACTGAGGAATAAAATTTCGTCTTACTAATGCAGCTTTCAGGATCCCGTGCGTCCTGAAGTCCCGGCTGCTATCGCGAAGTGTAAACGAGCAGGTATAACCGTTCGCATGGTTACCGGAGACAACATTAACACGGCTCGGGCAATTGCCACAGCTTGCCGCATACTCGAGCCTGGGGAGGATTTCCTTGCATTAGAAGGCAGGGAATTCAATGAAAGGTTGGAAGCTGAATTCCTTATTCTCTCAAGTTTACTTTTTGAGTAGAGCAGATAACCGCAGAAGGTTTTTGGACAAATGCAGCTGAGTGCTGTGGCCAAACTCCGTACCATAGCAGATGTCAAATGAGGAGGCTGTAATCATATTCCAAAACAGCGATATTGCTCTTAACTTCAAAAATAGTTAGCATATTCCAAGTTTGCAAAATATATTCAAAAGTTAAAAATTGATAAAGTCATTAGCATTCATCTCCACTTTCATACCGAATCAGCACTATTTACATTGATTCGTTTCTAATAGGACAGTTCTCCTCTGAAGTAATGGCACACCGTTGCTGCAGCGGTTTAGATTTGCAAAGGTTTATTTTCCGTCGCTACTCAATCGCGTGTTGGAGCAGTACTTTTTGCTGTATTGCTGTTCGCTTTGTCTGCTTGCTCCATAGCTGCTTATTTGAACAAATGCAAATTGATGATGGCGTACGTGGAACGAATTTAGAATTCGAGACAAAGACGGTAAGGTCAGCCAGGAAAAGCTGGACAAGATTTGGCCTCGACTTCGCGTATTGGCGCGTGCGCAGCCGGCAGACAAGTATACCCTTGTCAAGGGAATAATCGACAGCAAAATTACGTCGACACGGTAAGCCATTGCTAGAATGCAAATGAATAAAAAGATTATTTTCGTGATGGGAAGGAGAATAATTTATTGTTGTTTTTCAGCGAATTGCAGTTTAGAGGGAATAAAGGAGATTTGATAAGGCAAAAAAAGAAAAGTAGTCTTGGCTGAAGAAGGTTCAAGCATGTATTTACTTATGATTTAATATGAATTAGTTACATATTTCTTTAAACAGTTTGTTTGTAAGTCTTAAGACATATTAGAATATAGCATGTGCAAATATAAAGGGAGGAATGATGTCAACAGAACTATTTGATGGCAGGTCATGTATGGGTTGTCACAACAGAGATGCGTTAGTTGATGGCAGTTGGCAAAGTCGACAGCTGCTTCACACAACGATCTAAACCGTACTTAGCGTACTAATTCGCCTGATTTTATTCCTGGCTTTTGTTTAATGTGCTTACGACCGTAACAAACTGCTTATCTTTGCTATTTTCACTTATGACGTGCGGAGTGTTATTTTGTCTGCAAACTTATTTCTGTTGAGTTGATGGTCTGCAGCACTGCTTTGATGTGAGGGCTACATTTCTCTGCGCTCTGTAGCATAAATTCTCGCAAACTACGATTTTAGAAGTTACGTTGTAAAAAGACTTACGAAACCAAGCGTTCTGCCGGCTCCTCGGATTTGCTTGTGGAAACAATTGTCAAATATTAACGATCTTCACTTTGTTAAATCCTGAACTGCCTTTTTTTTGTAGCATGATCCGTTCAAAAATTTGTTTTTTTTCCGAACATTCTTTCGAACATTTTCGAACATTCCACCCGTTCATAAATGAGCGTCTTTAGATTCCTCAGCGATTTCTGTCGTGCAGGCTTAATTGTCTTGATGCCATCTCCATGAGCTATTTACTCCGTAAATCACGAGTTTTCGATAGCTGTCTCAAAGTCAAGCACTAAACCGCTATTTTCAAGAAGGACCGAAAGCTTTACGAGTGTAGCGTTCGCAAGTGGCATTTTCATATTATGCACGTGATTGTATGCTGCTTGCGTTGGCTGTTATGTTCGGGCAAAATCGAATTTTTAAAAAAATAAAAAGAAAAATAAAGCACGCATCATAACCGATCGTTTCAGTGAAATAGTTGCCGTCACAGGCGATGGCACTAATGATGGACCAGCACTCAAAAAAGCTGACGTCGGATTTGCAATGGTGAGGTTTTCATGTTTCGAAGATTCAGCGTATACGGTCCTTCATGAAATTACGTCGGAGATTTTTATAAAGCACATTGCGTAGTGAAATTGAAGCCTGAAAAACCTGTCCGAACAATGAAGTTGTCTTGCTAAACATTTTCTTGCCACCGCTTCACATTTTTAACAGCACGTTTTTAACAAACTTCATTTTATTGTTTTTCCTGACATTTAATGATGAAGCATAACTGGAAATCTAATTGATCTACCCTGAATTTTAAATTTCTACGTCTTTCTTTTGCATTCCAAAGGTGTCAAGATACCATGGTTTGCAAATAACAAATGCATAATTTCTTATTTTTGAGACTTCTTACAATGGTCTTGTTTTCATGACGCCAGCTTTAGGCGCATTTGAACTGCAAAATCGGCGACCTGGGATGCCATTAAACAACTGATGCGTAGAATTTGGTTGTAGAAATATGGGCTTGATCATTCTTTTTAGATGATCGTCTCTATTATTAAACAGGTAAAGCCACATACCAACATACCACCGGTCGCATTGTATCGATTTAGCCAAATCGGACTCTGTCTCATTGCAGTAACAGACATAAAACCGTCTTTTCCTATGGGCTCCTTCTCAAGCAGACTTTAGGGCATAGCTGGAACGGATGTCGCAAAAGAAGCATCGGATATAATTCTCACTGACGATAACTTCACGTCGATAGTGAAGGCGGTGATGTGGGGTCGTAATGTGTACGATTCGATCAGCAAGTTTCTTCAATTTCAACTAACAGTCAATGTAGTGGCCGTGATGACCGCATTCGTTGGTGCTTGTACAATCTCTGATTCGCCTCTAAAAGCGGTGCACATGCTCTGGATTAATCTCATTATGGATACGCTCGCTTCGTTAGCATTGGCTACCGAAATGCCAACGGACGACCTGCTAAATCGTAAACCTTATGGACGTAAGAAATCGCTTATTTCTAGAACAATGGTCAAGAATATCGCATGCCACGCCATATATCAGATGATCATCCTCTTCACTTTACTGTTCTATGGTGAGTTATTGCAATACTTTTGTGGATGTGCTCATGCGGAAACTTGATCTGTTTCAAGTTATACGTGAAAAATACCGTAGTGCTTGATAACTGTTTGTTTATAGCCTCTTATACTGCCTCCCTGAAAGCCGTCCTTTGCTTTAAGATTTTACTGGATTAGAGACCATTTACAAGGCCAACATTTTGCATACAGATTTATTTCCAAGCAACCTCATAGCTAACAGTCATCGCAGTCTTCGTTCACCGCGCTAATTTACGTATGCTTTTGCCACTTGAAGGGCTTCTTTTGACGCCTCCTTGAGTCAGGGCTTTCTCAGTAGCCGTACCGCCTATAACATTAATGTTAATGTCAAATTTGGAGCATTTTATTAAGAATTATTGCTAATCTCTTTTCAGTGTTAATCTCCCTTCTCCGACTGACCTCATATATTAGCTTCCTCATTTCTAATGCCCCGAACAGCGCATCTGAGAGCCAAGTTCTTGCAAATGACCAACACACCTCTTCGAATAAGTTTTGTTGTACCCTATTGAGTTGACAAGGATGACTTCATCAAGCAAGTTTCGACTTGTTAGCGGTTGTGCCAGAATATAGGATAAGTAAAAAAGAATTGTTTGTGAAGCGATTTCAGGTCACAAAATCTTTGGTGTTGCAAGTGGAATGTATGCTCCTTTGTTCGCACCGCCTAGCCAACATTTCACGGTTGTGTTCAATACCTTCGTTTTAATGACATTATTCAACGAAATCAACTCGAGGAAGGTGCACAACGAAAGAAATATTCTCAAGGTGAGAGGATGAATGCACTATGATTAGATATGTATTCATTTTGCTACGGTTAGCAAAAAAGAAAAGGACAACAAGGCCGAAGCACATCGACTAGAAGAGTGTGAGGGGAGAACGCTGTTTTGAGCGGAACTAGTATGAACGCGGGTTAATAATTTTGTGGAAAATAAACGGTTCGCTGAATCGAGTTATGGCGACTCGCTTCGATTCCGTTTTGTTGTAGGAAACAATTGTTTAAAATATTTTTCAATGAAATTTTATGACCACAGGCCAAGTTTATGATAAGGAAAACGAGGCAACGTTATTTGAAAAGTATATGCGGTGTTTCTCGCATCAACTGAACGGTATTGCAGGGTCTATCCAGCAACAAAGTTTTCTGCATTATATGGTCTTCGACGTTGATTGCCCAAATACTTATCGTACAGTATGGCGGTGCATGGTTTTCGACTGCACCGCTCAACGACGAGCAATGGATCGTATGCTCGCTGTTGGGTGTTTCTGCACTCCTATGGGGACAGGTAAATTGCCCGCTTGCTGCATCTTTATTATTGTTTGCTAAAAAGTCTACTAAATTTAAGCACGGCTTCTGTGCACGGTTTGTTGCGTCCGCAAGCTACGAGTACATTTTCGTTTTTATGCGCCTTGATAGAGTTGTATTTGCAAAGCATGTCATTACAGTAGCGTGTCTATGGTCGTATGTGCGACTTTTTCTTCTCTTGTCTTCCCGGCAGTGTCAACTCGGAACTAGTTCAAAATAGAGTTGTAAAGTGTGCTGTGTAACCTGCTCCCTAGGTCCCTGCGCTGCCAACTTGAACACCATTCATGGACTAGCGAGGCGCCTGGTGGACAGATAGTTTTGCTTGCCTTTTGCTACTGGTCGGTTTACATTTTTCGAAAGGCGTGTGACAGAATAACACATTTTCGTAGATAGTATATACGAACAGCTGGATCGTTTAGGCTTTAATTTTTCTGCTTGTAAGCCGTTTATGAAATAAGTTGCTCTGGCGAGCTGAATCGCCAAAATCCATATTCTCTTAGCGCTGTGACACACATATCTACTCGTTAACGCTATGGCCTTTTGGCTGCGAAGAATGCTAATGGGTAGAGCGCGGCCTCAACGCATATTCGGCTTTTGATGGCCGGGAAGCGTAAGCCGTTTATGAAATAAGTTGCTCTGGCGAGCTGAATCGCCAAAATCCATATTCTCTTAGCGCTGTGACACACATATCTACTCGTTAACGCTATGGCCTTTTGGCTGCGAAGAATGCTAATGGGTAGAGCGCGGCCTCAACGCATATTCGGCTTTTGATGGCCGGGAAGCTTGCAGAAGAAAAAAAAACAATTAAAGCAAGAAAAACAGCCAAGTACACTTACATTTTCAGGTTGTCGCAACGATTCCAGGCAAAAAATTGCCGAAGCAGTTCGCATATGGTCGAGGTGAAGTGAAGGCCACCCGTTTGCATATCAATGGAGACTACGATGTTCGTGCTCGATCACGAGCGCTTACACCGCTACGAACAGGAAAACAGCTGTGGATGAAAGGAATCGCTCTCTTTGCACTTCACGTAAGTCATTCTGTAATAGAGCTCGTTAGAAACTATAAAATCAGGGCTTCAACGATGCTGAGATGAAAGTGTTACGGCTGTGCAATATATGCTGTGCACATTGTGTCCTTTATCTCATACTTTCATGTTCGGCGGGATCAACTATGTTATTTGCGCAACAGAGGGCTTTTAGCAAGCATGCGAATAGTTAGCTGTATAGGCAAACTGTAGCTATAATTGCCCGTGTACGTTGCAAAAAAAAATCCTCAAAAAAATGAGTGCGTTCGCCCTCGCACAAAATGAAACAGCGTTGGCAGATAGTTGACACTTGCAGTATCCCCCAACATTGTCATGCTACATTCACAGCATTCACAGTCAGTACATGAGAAGCAAGTAGGCAATTTGGCCGGTCGGTTTTTGAACTGCTTTCAATTTGCGCCAATGCGTAGAACGATTCTCGCCAATTTTAACGGACCATGACATATTGTTGCTACAGGAAACATCAGCCCACAAAAATGTTGTTCCAATGCTGCGTTTGCAACACTTAAGCAAAATTTTGCAACTTCAATTTGCACGCAAACTGCTGGGGCTGCTGAAACCATGCAGTGCGCATTTAGTGGGTATGCTGAAACCATAGAATAGGCCGCCAGTGGGAATGATGAAACCATGCAATGCTCAGGTACCAGGACTGCTGAAACTATGCAATACCGTTACTAGGAGTGCTGAAACTATGAAATACCATTAGTAGAACTGCTCAAACTATGTGTTGGGGCGTTAATCTCTTAACGAGCTTACGCAGTGTCATTTGATCATAACGGTATGAAGGATACGAACCTTTTTTGACCGCATAGTTTGCAGTGCAAAATGGCGGATGAGATGCGCTATTTGGAATCCACGCGTTATATAAGCGCATCAATAAAAAAGCATCATAACAAGACAGCCTGTATCCAGTATACTTATTAACTTTCTCAAGAACGAAATGGCTTGTTGGTGCATTCGTAAGCGAATCACGTCTGTATTTCTGCTTGCATTACAAATAATCGGACGGTCACTCATGAATATGCCTTAAAAGATGCTGGAGTTATCAATTTAAAAAAAACCAAACGATTGTTGACGTGAATATCTAATGGGCCAACTTTTGTTATCGTAGATGTGTCTATATTAAGCTGGCTGTATGATGACTCGTTTAGAGCGAGTAGCTGTGGAGATCGAAATGAAATACATATTTAAGTTCCGTGTAATTCGTGCGTTCCAAGCGAGAAGTAAAGTGAACCTCGCTCAAACGGCGCCAAAGATGACAAAGGAGGCCGCGGAGCGCTGGAGACAAAGTTATCGTCGATATCGTCATAAAAAGCACGCAGAAAAAAGTATGCCACAATTTCTTGTCCGAGCTAGTATATCATAGTTATACAACAGACTGAAGGGGTTAACGTCGCATCGAAAAATCGTGGTAACTTTTCAAATTTAGTGATCTTACATATGAAATGCCAAAGACAGCTGGCACCGCCAGCGTTTTTTCCACGGTGAGAATTTTTCGGAGCCAAGCTCGAAACAACGAATGTCAGAAAAATCCACTGATTTCGTTCGATTTGCAGACCGATTACTGCGGTATGAGCGACCGCTTCCTTCCGAGTTCGTTTTAAAATTGCCTGTTGAAAAGATAAACAAACGAGTTTGCAAAAACGAAACAAGCGTTTTAATAAACAGCCCTAGTTAGAGCTTCGTTGATACTACTTAGCGGAATTTTAAAGAGATTCAAAGACAGCGAGAGTGAAACAACTGTCAGGTTGGTTGTTTTGTTCAACTGTTGCCATCACCGAATGGCTAACAACTAATTTTGTGTAGTCATTCAAAAATCCCTTTATAAGTTATCATTAGTTTCCTTCGTCAATGTAGATGCAAAAAAATGGTGTCACCTTCGTGAAATGATCACTTTTCACTGCCTTCGTGCATGCAAAGCGCACTTGAAGTACTCATTTCTTTGTTTTGTTATAGAACTGGGCGGAATATTATGAACTATTTATTATCTTCTTACAACTTAACTCATTGCTCAGTTTAAGCGCATATTCTTTTTACTCACTGATTCACATCAAAATTGCGACAAATTAAAGAACTTCGTACAACTCATTCAGCGTGTGGCCAGTTGCGAAACTTTTTAATTGAGTTGTACTTTGTTATCAGTCAGAGATAAAATTGTTCTCATGAAATTTAATGTATTTAAGCTTGACTGTTTACTACTTTATGAAATTGGCCAAAGATTTGCAGGGGCCGCGCAAGCAGCTAATCAACCTAGCCAATCGGCGTCGTTCGATAGCGCTTGTGGGCCAGTGGCTGTAGTCGTGGTTGGGCCTCGTCCTCGACGACATCAACGACACTCAAAGCAGCCTAAAGTAGAGCAGTCTGGTGACGCAAAACCACCTGACATTCACGAAGTTGCGCTCGATATCGTCACTCTCGCTAAAGTAAGGCATCAAAAATCTTTGCATTTCCTTAACTTCTTTTCTTTCAATTTTTTCAGACGTGTATAATGGTTCGCTATGCGGAACGATGTTTGTTACGAATTGACTTATGAAGACGCAGCCTGCAGAAGCGTTTTTGAACGTTGAATATACCCTTATATCCGTACTTATTTTGAGAGGAAGTGTTATAGCGTGTTTGTACAAAAAAAACACGAATCACTTCGAACGGTTAGAAGTTGTTCACCAAAATGCAAAAATGGTTAATTAATCGTTTAAAAATTTAAAAAAACTAGTTTTTCCCTTTTTCGAGGCAGTTCATTGACAAAAAGTCGAGTGGAGTGTCTAGTTCAATCGATTCTTCCGATCTGCATTCAAATGAGCGTTCCTGACCTTTTACTAAAATATCTCAATCGATCTTTTGTGGAGGGCAATTGCATTTCAGTGACGTTGGCAGTAAAACGCTTGCTCGATGTCAATAATTCGGATGCAGTGCTGAATGAGGACAACATGAGCGGCGTTTGCAGTATGAATTGGATGATTGCTTATAACAACAATCTCTTTTGCTTACATATATCGCATCCGAAAGAGCTGGGCAAAGCTTTACAAAAAGCGTTCCGAAAAGTTTATATTCTTTTTTCCCGATGTTAATTATTGTTCACTTTTTGTTGGCCATCTATAAACTCTGAAAAAAAAATCATATCAAATTTTGTATTTGCCATCAGAAATCCGCAGCTTGTGACTTGCGGAAGCGCTGATGCGTCTATTGTACTTCTGCTTTCGTTCAAATGCAAAAAGAAAATCTGCGTTTTTTTTCGAATTTTTACGCATCGTGTCGTATTTTTCGAAACATTTATAGATTGTGGCGAACATCAAAACAAATTCATGCTACTTTTTGCTGCGAGTTAAATATACAGTGATGTGAATTGCACGTGGACAGTCTTCCTCCCCCCCGCCGCACCTGTCTCTCTCCCCAACCTTCCCAATAAGAGTAGAGCAGCATCCATATATTTTAGAGTTCTTGAAGAGTGCTGTTTGCCGACGAGCATGAGGAAGAATTCAAATTTTTGAATGTTCTTAGAAAAATCACCTTGAGACATGAAATTTTCGGCACCACTGGCATCTTCCGATCATAATGGCTTTTTTTGAGTGTTTTCCCCACAGTTGAAGATTTTTGTGACCCAAAATGGTACCGTGCAAAATATGGTCAGGAAATGCTGATCCGCGAGTTCTTGAAAAAATGAGAATCCGGGATTGTTAAAGACGTTCGTATATAACGTGAATATTTCAAAGAATCAATCATATAAAGTTGTACGCTTATGGTGACGAAAACATTTAGAAAATATTTTTCAGTCGCTTTTGTTTCATGCAGTTTATTTCGTTGTTTCGTACACGCTTTGTTTTTTGATCATGCCAGTTGTGGAGTGTAAATACGAGTTCTGTGTAATGTGGATTGGCTAGGGATGTCATGTATAAAATTATGTGCCTGTGTATCAGATACATTTATTTATCACGTTTATCACCATTATCTTTTCCTATTAGCTAATCTCCCCTTACGTACAATGCTTCAAATATAGATATTGAACGTTACTCGCATTTTGTTAGCAGTAATTCTTCTTACAATGTTCAAGGTTATATTTGAAACAGTACCCATTGGGAAACATAAAATTCTGTTGACATTGCGTTGTTTGTTTATGATGTCACTGCGAAAAGCACTCCAATCGGACGTTACAGGCAATTGGCAAAGAAACAGCGACGCAGATGGCCCTGAATCATTTCCTACACTGTTCTCGTGTTCCCAAAAATCCCTTGTCAACTCGAGCACCACGAACAGCTCGTGGGCTCAGAAAATATCCTTATTATAGATTTGCTTGTCCTCTCTGCCAACTTGTAATGGATATGATGATTTATTACTTCCTGAAATAAGGGAACAGAATCGGTTAATGAAACACAATCCTGTTTCGATGAAAGAACAAGCAACGAAGTATAGAAGGAACAGGATAGAATAGAATGGGAGCGAGTGGAAATAGCGTGCATTTCGCGGAGTTGGTATAGAAGGAAAACGATAGAATAGAATGGAGGCGAGTGGAAATAGCGTGAATTTCAGCGGGTTGGCTTTCGAATTGTCATCTCATGCGGATAACATATCATGTTGAATGAAATATTTGCAGATTTCCATCATTGATGGGGTTGCACATGTGCAAATCTGTAAATTTTTCTGTCGTCACAGTTTGTTCTCCACATGTGACGCAATCCCAAAAATTCACTGTTTTGAATACTCACATTCATGCTGTATCGATTTTTTGTTCCTGTTTGATTTTCACCTTCACTCCATCGTCCGTTGGCATTATAGCAATGCGATAATTTCTCATACGGTTGGGATACATCTAACACATGACGCGAAAATCGTGTTACAAGTGAATACTTACAAGTCAGTGAAGTTTTTAAAAAAAACTGTGTTCGAGAATGTTTTATACTTCTTGAGAGAGTATTTACTTTATTTTATATGAACACGTAATATGCATCATTGCCTTGATGAATAGGGAATGTTGCGTATTTTCGAAAAGGATTTTGGCGAACAAGGCAGAACCTTCGCTCGTTAAAGATCCAATAGGCGACTGCTCTTGATCAGAACAATACTTCGCTTTCTGAACTCATTATTAGTATTAGGTGTCAACAACGTTACTAAAATGAATATCTAAAATGCCCAAACATATAAAGCGTTGTCTTCAAGAACAGTTCAATTGGAATGAATCAATAAATGAGCAAAACGAACAACTGTACAAACGAATTGTGTCAACAAGTAAACCTGAAAATAACGAAAAACTAGATGGATTAGAGGAGACGACATTGAATGCACTTAGTCGACATATCAACAGTTCGTCATAAACGAAAGTAGATAGGAATAGATCAACCACTTCTGAGAACCGGATGGACACTTCATGAATTTTCAATTTCACGACGAATTTTAGCGCTGCTTTGAAAATAACTCTAAAGAACTCACTGAACCCGCTGAAAGTTCTAAAATCCGACGATCTATTTCAAATTCTTGTCTCCAAGTTTGATTGTGGACCGCGGTGGAGAAGCTTCATACCATTATTTTACCGATTATATGATAGAAACTCTTTGCGGGGAATCAAAACTAAGAGATTTTGATTCGGATTATTGGGAAGACAGAATCTTTTAATTGCACCTATCGTTAATCACCTCATCAGTTCCATTCAGCCTTCCAAAATGTGTACCGACGGCAATTGCTAGTGATCTTTTTTACTAATGAATTTAGCGCTTGGTTTAAGTTCTTTGAATGGGAATGTGCAACCGATATCGAACTGAATTTCCTCGCTAAGACATTTTCCTGATCGCCATAAGAACCAATCGTTGCGACGTTTGACCACATTGTAGCTGAAGAAGGTGACACATTTGTTGTTGTTTGATGGTCTCTTCAGCAACACGTATGCCGATTCGGCATCTGGACACTGCAGCGGGCAGTAGGTTAAGAGTTGACCGCGCTCAAAATCTTTCTCCTGAAACGCCGTCTTTGAAAGTCACATTTTTTTTCTTTCTGGATATTCTCCCGTATTCGCATATAACATTATGGGTAAGGTCCAAAGTGACAAACACTGGACCATCCTTTGGGCAGCTGCTCCAAAATCGCTGTGGAAAACTGCTTGTTACGATAATCACGCATGTTGCAGCTCGAATACGATAATCATATTCGAGCTGCAACATGCGAGCTTTTGGATACGATTGAACAGACTAGACTTTGTTCACTTTTGACTATTGGCGTGTGGTGCGATAGGCACAGAAACAAATATTGTTCCCTGAAGCCTCCATTCGCGAGCTTATATATGTGTCGGTTTTTTTCAGTGATAATGGATAATGCCCTGAAGCACAAATAGTGCCCCTCCGAGCTTAATCAATTGCTTTTTAAAATGCAAACAACAAAAGCGGATGTGCATGAAAGAAAAGCAGGAACAAACTGTGAAGCAGCCACTGTCGCTTATTGTGGTGCGCTCACCATCGCCATCTTTGAAACGAAGTGTGCAGTCGGATGGCTCTCCAGGTTTTGTGGTCAGGCACGTGTATTGCCGAAACTCTTAAATGAAATTCTAATGCTCACATTTAGTTGCGTTCATTTTCCATTTCAATAAAATTTACTCTTTTTCATAGTGAGACGCATCAGTAATTTTAAAAAAAAAAACATGAAGCGAGGAATGGAAAACCAATCTGTAATTGCAAGAAGCGGCGAGAGTTCAATCACGATTCTAGGTCAAATATGTGTGTGGAAAGGAAAAATACGTGTGACGAAATAGATGTTATCTGCGGCCAAACGTTTATTACATAGAAAATGTTTGGAAACAGGGAAACGAAACTGATTAAAAGAAAAGTTTCTTTTGTCGTTTTTGTCATTCATGATTCAGAGCACATCTGAAGCGTCGGCATTCCTCAGCGATTGTTAAGGTGAATAATAATGTTTTTGACTGGAAAAGTCGACGCATCTGCCATTTAGGAACGTATAAAATTCATTCTGAGCATCCTTGCAGTAGGGCTTCTGCCTTCTGCAAACGGAGTTCTTAAAAATGGACGGAACTATGAGACCAAGGAAAGGGACAATTTTGTGATGCAAGAGAGAGCATTTATTGTGAACAGGAATTCCCGGTTCGCGTCACATCAACCCAGCAGTCACCTGCGATGCTGCTTAGCAGCTGAATGCAGTTATAACGATCATTACGATGTTCTACAATAGAACAATCCCAGTGATATCGAGCTCCATATGAACACTAACGGTAACTCGCAAACAAATAGGGAACTAGAATTTCAAATGCGGGAATAGACGCTACGCAAAAGCCGAGATTGAGTGAGCAATATTCGCGCTTATAGTAACCAAGCAAACTTTCATGACAAATGATGCAAAGTTTGTTTTGCGATTATGCTGAGCGATTCGTATAAGATAGTTTTTGCCTAATGCACAGTTTCTCACCTTTATTGCCTAGTGCTCTGTAGGTGGCGTATACTCACAGTCTTCGCTGATGATGTGCCCATGAAAATGAAAGTAAACTCATGAAAACGAAAATAAACCGTTATCCCTGGCGCCGCTCTTGTTAAAATGAGGAAACGATCTCTAGCAGTCTGCATTTGTTGGTCCGTCGTCTTTACGAGTGAAACATTGTTGGATATCAACGATCACCGTATTGTTCGAAACGCGACTATTTCCGTTCAAGAAGCAAAGCTGTTTTCATAAGTCAAAAACGTAGTTGCGATAGGCCTAGAAGTCTTTTATTATCTATTGTGTCTAAAGAAACTTTATTCTAAAGTATAAACTAATCTAAGCTCGACCCATTGCCAATATTGTCGTCGTGCTTGGTACAGTTCAGCGAAAACTTACGGTTATGATGAAATTCGGCGATAACATTAGAAATAAGCACAAGGAAGCCGAAAATAGCTATCATCCGGGAATTCGTGCTTTATGAGGTGATGCTTTACGAGGCGAGCAGTGATGATAGAACCCTTCCTTACGCGGATCTGAATTAAAGCTTAATACAACCTTAATCTTTGATCATCTGCGTCGATCGGTAGGTCGGTTGTTGTTTAGGCAGCGTTAATCACACACAATACGCTCTCCAATTTTTCTTCTCTTCGCTTTCTTCTTTCATTTTTCCGATTCACCAGTGTGGAACGTTTGCCCAATCCTAAGTTAACGTACAGCAATGGACGAATTCCAAAACAACAGAAACAGAAATTTTGCATTCATTACGATAGGTTAAATAATGAATACAACATAGAACCGAATAGCCGCATTTCACTTTTTACGTTTGCATAAGTTTTAAAAACAGCTGATTATTCAAAATTTCCTAGCACTAAAGTGAACGAATTTGAAAAAATAAAACGGAAAATTTTTTGAAATGTGGAAGGTCTCTATTTTGCGAAGTGAAACTAGCTGACGAATTTTTTGTCAGTGCAAGGAACAAGCAAAAGTGACGAAATAGTCAATGACGAAAGTAACAAAAATTGTTATGATCAAGTAGCGGACGAACTGCAGTGAGCGTATTTTTGACTGAGAAATCGAGGCCACAGCATACGAGTCTAAGAGATTGTCGCAGTGAGTTGTTGACCCAAAAATAGTGCCGAATGACCTAGTGACGAGTACGTACATCGCGAAATGTGATAGTTCCCGTATTACGATATCGGCGCAATTAGACAGCCATTTTACGCTCTGTCACAAGTTGTTGAGCAAATTGTACGTTTCGTACAGAATTGTGGCCGTGTGAGAAATTCAGAAACCATAGCAAATCGAAGGCGTAACGTATGCGTGGCTGCGTTTCACCTCTCTTTCATGCATGGTATACTTCATCGTCTCTCACCGTCACACACATATGCTATGTGCTCTATGCATTCCACTTGCTGCAGCTCCATGACCCATAAATATGACCTGATACGGACTTGTGAAGTCTTAGAGAACTTTAACCCTATGCAAAGCTGTGGTAACCTCAAGTGTATTCTAAGACTGCGAAATCGCCCTCAAGTGTATTCCAAGATTGCAAAATCGCAACATCCGCATCTACCATTCTCAAGGGCATCGTACTGCGGGAAACAATGATGTGAGAAAGATGACTGCACGGCTTAACAGGCTTCATGAACGGTGGCCCACAGAACTGCGACGTGTCGGTGTGACTGAAAGGTCTTTGATGAATATAGTTTCTTAAGTGTTTCGTGACAGAACCAAAAAATATATGTTTATGTTTCATCATCGTGTTGAGAATCTGCGAAAAAGCGAACAGTTTGTGTGCATAGAGATTGTTTGCCGATAGCGTTTCTCGCTGTTATTTTAGGAGTCTTAGAAAGATTCAGGAACCTGCGTGTTTTGTCTTTCGTACCAAATGCAGCCGTCGAATTGAACGTTGAGCTAAACATTCTGATGGATGCTAAGGTTTAAATATTACGCTGGAATTTCTCACACGGAGAATATTCCTAAGATAGCTGGCGAAGTCCAAAATATTTGGCTAAAGAAAAGTTTGCCATTGCTGGCATTAAGTCTGCTATAATTGTCTGAAAAACTAATGCCTTCTTAACTGATGCGTATCATCATTCCATTCCTTCTGTTTACAAATTTCCATTTGATCAGAACTTCAACAGAGACAAAAGTTTCACTTTTAAAAACCATTACGTTCGCTTCGTTCATCGTCCGAAACAATGGCCATACGGCTTATTTTGATCATTAAAAGTTGTTGTCATTGCTGTCATCACCTCCGCTCATTTGCACATACACACGGTTTGGCAAAAGAGCCTCCTAACTTTAGCACAAAAAAATCGAGAAAATCAGTGCCTTCCCGAATTGCGGTAACGACACGATGAAGTTTTTGTAAGATGGAGTTTTTAATGCGGTAATAACGACACGATGATGGCGCGAGTCAAGCAATTCACTAAACATAATTTCATCTTCGTATGCGTTACTCATACATGTTTATGTTTTCCCTGGATCTTAAAAATTCTTCATCAGAAAAGCGGCTTAGCAATAACGGCCTGCTTTTTAAAACCTACTTGTGTCATTGATGAATTTTTATGCGATGCTGAAGATCCTTACCGTTGGCGCCCATCGTTTTTTGTAGATTTTGATGCATTTATGCAGCTCGTTGGTTTATCGCATACGTATCTACGACGTTTTAAAAACATGAAAAATTAGAATACAATCGTATTAGCGGACGCTATTCACATTCCTAATTATGAAACGTTTATAATTTGCAAACAATAACGAAAGATTGAATCGAATTCCACAACACATAATTAAAAAGACACAGTGTAGTGAGGCATGAGATTACGAAGATGGTTTACTTTACCCTCACTGCAACAATCGAAATAACCGTTGATTTTGTACATGAATGATTGCGAGGCTACGCTCGCGATTTCTTTTCTGAACCGAGGCATTGACCCATCAAACACTTCCTCCCTTACAGCTCATAAACAAAGGGAAATTTAAAAAGTGGCTGCTAGATTAATAGGTGACTAATAATCAGGAGATCTTCGGTTAACGTTAATCGATCGTTCAATCAACGTCGATCATGAAATCATCGAGTTTTTTTTTTCATCGTATTCAGTCAGCACTCATCAAGTATGTATTCAATTAGCGAATCATCGCTAGGCAACTAAACAGGGCTCTTTCATATCATGGCTGATTTGAGCTCTCTTGGAAAAAAAAAAAACAGCGACCTCTTCTCAAACGCTCGTCAGCAAAACTTCAAATGATTTTAGATCACTGAAGATCATGTCCTCAAACTGTGATGATCGATTCAAGGTACTCAACACGAGTGCAAAACACAAACATTTCTATATGCGTATAACGATGAAGATTCGTCAATAATAAACCAACAACAACTTTTGTGGTAAATAAACCAAAATGGATTCATTTTGATCTGTTTACTTTTGAGCGGGAACAGATCGTTCCAAATGCGACTTCGCTGAAAAGGAGAATAAATCAAAATAGAGAACAATTCATTTGATATTCAAATCTGAGCCTATACAATGATTGACGACTCGCTATTTTTGTAGCAATGTGGTTGTATACAAAGTGTCTCTCTTCAACGTCCAATAACAAAGCGTCCTCAAGTCAAAACACAAAAACGGCACAACGGAACCTTCAGCGACATAGTCCGAGATACCGCAGCGAAGTTGTCCTGAAAATTATTTTAGTCGAAAGTTGTCTTTCGTTGCGTTTCATTTCGTAAATAAGGTTTTTTTCAGGGACCTTCCGACTGCACAGTTATATGTCCAAATAGCGTTGAACAGGGCATATATCTGCGTGCTTCTGATAAAAATTCCGGGCGTTATTTACGACCACATTCTGACCCAAGATTGCTTCAACTTCAGACATACGAATAAATGACAAACCTCTTCTTCCTCCTACCGCAAAGACCCGGTAAACTTGGTAGACAGCATGATGACATGCACGATGACTGGCATTGTTGTTGCGAGGGTGCGCATCCTGCAATGAATATCACACATGCGATTTCTCCTGAAGCGTAAATCGAAATGCATAAGCAGTGAAGGCGTGATGTGCAAACCGAAATGAAAAGAAAAAAATAGACTGAATCATAGGCTTTGTATCAAGGCTGCAGCAGAATCTTGAAATCATCATTGATGACACCAAATATTCAAAGGCAACTCTCTTCTTGTTTATTTACCACGATCTAAACAATTCTCTATAACGCGTTCATTACTAGTTCAGTTGCCTCGTCGAAAAATGCATATGATTAATATCACCACAGACTCAGTTTATCTATTAACTTCCATACATTCGCTTTCAGTGGCCAACAAATAGGAACGGTCTCTTCGCAAATCTCGCCTGAATTTTCTCACCGTTCGGAGAGATGCAACCCATGACAGCGCTCTAGCAAAGACAGAAAATTCTTTGCCAAATTTATGAGACTCACATACAGACTGGGTGTTCTTTTATATTTGGCA
>JPKZ01001212.1:106096-129292 GCA_000803305.1 Toxocara canis
AGGGGGGAAGGGGGAAGGGGAAGAAGAGAACAAGAAGAAATGGAATGTGACTGAAAAGCTTCAAAATGTGGTCGAAAGTATTACTTCCTTGATGAACTTGAAAGAAGTTTGCAATTTGCAAATGACCATGCGCGATTTTACCACTTTTGTTATTTCCCAAATTCGTGTGCCTGCGTTAAGTGATGTGATCGTGAAACGTTTACACATTCACATTTGCGGTGACGGAGCTTAGTTAAGAAATGGGCAGCTGTCATGCGTATGATGGTAATTGAAAAGCCTTCAGGCAGTGCTCATTAAGCTCAATTAGTAGCGACCACATTACACCAATCATTTCGAAGTAGTTTCTTGTTGGAAGAGGCAGTAGAAAAGCGAACTCAAGAAAGCTTTTGTAGCAGCAAAAAGAATAGCGAAACTTACGTGATCCTGGACAGCAACAGCAACAGCATTCTGAAACCGATTCAAAGAATTCTCACAAGAGATTTGTGCAAATAGCTCTTTTCATTGATGAGTCGCAATAGTTTGTGGATTTTTGTAACGACGTTTAGTATACTGGCAGTATGGAGAGAATGATTTAATTGGTTTCTTTCCAAGCTTAGCCGGAAAAAGTTTTTGCAGTTTCAGTTTTGGTAAAAGTTGCAGCTCTGCATATCCTTACTTTCGCGTACTTGTTTGAGATTCTGCGTATTTTGAAAAAATCAAAGAAAAATTTATGCAGGTCACTCTCCGTGGATTCATTCGATACTCATTGGAACCGCTAAAAATATTTTTAAAAAATCCTTGGGAAATGCTGTTTTTGTTTACACTCCTGTGATTGGACACTTTAGCCTAATGCTTTCGTAGATTTCTCACCATCACTTTACGACTAAGAAAGTCATCACATAAAAAGGATAATAAATGAAAATAATGAGCAAAAACTACGAACGTATGGTTTCCAAACGATAGTTGTAAGGTGCATATTCCTCAAATTCATTGAATTCAACCCGCGCCTCGATTTCAATTTTGAATCCAAATCCACTGAATACTCTTGTCGGCCTATCATCTCGCTTTTGAGCAACTTTATTCTACTTTTCTTCACGTTCTGCACTTGATACAAACTCATAATTTATCTTTCCACCGCCGTTTCCTGTGATCGCAAATGAAACGCTGTGCACTAACACGAACCTGCGAGGCAAAATAATGTAAAAAGAAAAGCGCAGAATCCCTTTAGATGGCTGCTATAAGAGGATGTTTGCACTCGACAAGTACAAGTATCCCCTCATAAGGTATTCAGTGATTTTCATAACCCTCAAAAAGATTTATGTTATGCACAGCTTGACTGAAATTGACTGGAGATGCTTCGAAATTAAAACAAATTCGCAAAGTTCAGACGATTTGAGGTACGGATGGCACGGGTTATGCTTGATAATTTACTGTTGTTTGTGTACGAGTCATAATAATACGTCTATTTCCTACCCTCATCCGTCCCGACCTTACATTATGCCCACTGAAATGCATCAATCTGAGTCATCTTAATTTGAAGCGTCTTGAGCACATGAATCAATACGCACACATGAAATTGGCTAAATGTATTTGAAGGTGCTTCAAATATCTTTTTCTATTCGGGCGTGTATTTTAAATGCGACTCCGCTCTAATCTCTCCACATGAACATTTCGAAGGGGCAGTTCAGTGAATAGACGTCTCGTAAGGAAATATGGACTATGCATATGAAAGCTCTTTATTCATGAAATTTCATAACCTAACTGTGGAACAAGTGACTTGTTTGCCACCTTTCCTGTGGCGCCTCAAAGACAACAGTTTCCAAGATGCAGACCGTTTCTGTACTGTTTGTTCTTTTTTTCGTTCACCTTTCCAAGTATATCCTTTGTCCTTTGTGACTTTTCCATACCCTACGATAATGACTGCACTCCATAAAGCCAAAAAAATAAGTTCAACGAAGATGACAGGACAAACGAAAGTATTTCTAAATATGATAAGCACGTGAACGACTCTCGACTCCATCAAACAGTGCCTGAAAAAAAGCAAGAAAATAATGATGCGAAAACTTACTACAAGATGGAATTGGCAGAAGAGCCGGAAGACAAGGGTTAAAGTTGATTGGTGAACAGAAACCACCGCTTCGGGACAACCAACTACCACCACAGCATCCGTCACCTCCTGTCCCTCGAAGAGGTGCAACTAGATACGCATTTTGCTGGCCACCCAATAGTTGCCCGCCAAGTGACTGTCCTCCTACGCGTAACGATTGCTCTCCGGTCGTGTACGATCCCTGAGAGATGCTTGGTACTCCAGACGGCCCACCAAAACCAACCGAACCGGGTCCAGAATAGCTGTTTATGCCAGTTAAGCCAACCAACCCACCGGAACCACCGACATAGTTAGCACCATGACCGCCGGAATTAATATCAACTTGCGCATTCCCAACATTCCCATCGAATCCAGCGCTTAATCCACCAGAACCAAACGAACCCCCATAGCTTGAAGTCGGAGGCGCTGCAAAAAATAATTTGAAAGGATTCCTGTCATCAGATCGGGTAAGCGGTATTCATCGACTTGGGGCAGTTTATTGACGTGGAAAGCAAGCATTCTTGAATATCGCGAACTTCATGTGTGCTAAAGATTTCAGTTTTAAGCGAGTGACAGACAAGGCCTTCTTCAATCAGCACATAACGCACCAAAAAAAAAATCCGTCCAGTATATGCGCTCAGCAGTTTCATCGCTGACCGCTGGTATGTTTTCTGTTTCGAGCAATACGCTGGCCGTTGATGTCCAACAATGTTTCATTCGTAAAGCTGGCGGACCAACAAATGCAGACTGTTAGAGATCGTTTCCTCATTTTAACAAGAGCGGGAGCATGGACAGTGGTTTAGTTCCACTTTCATGAGTGACTCTCGATAGTAATATAAGCAAAACTGCACATGAGTTTTCTTTCTTCAGACCAACAATATGCCCTCAGGCAAGCAATCGATCGGTTTGCGCGGTGGTTTTTTGCATGATTCTATGCTTCCATGTTTCCTTCGTAGGCTGCTGAAACGATCAGCCAAGCTTATATTTCTCTCACATTTAAATTTCCACAGCCACTCCACATCATTAATGAATGACAACAAAACTTTTGAGCGAGCAATATGCAGAAAGCAGTGAAGACTGCTCGCTGACCAGGCTATGATCTCATACCATCATTTTGCATTGAGAAAAAAGGCGATATTCTTGAACTCGACTTATAGTTAGTCAGTTTTCTTAGTTTTGCGCGTGTTGGATTTCAATAAAAAGTGTAACGCCAAAATAATTTGAAAAGCAAAAAAGTCATCTTCCAATGAAACGAATAACTATGTGCTACCAGCACTCTCATTTGTTTTGACGTGTCCCATAAGTTAACTCAGAAAAGCAAAAGCGAATGCGCTTTACCAATTCACAACATTGGAACTTTTTAGCAAGACTTTGTACCTCGTCCCCAAAAGAGACGGCTATAGAATTTAAGTGTCCATTTTCCGATCATTTCAGCTGTTATGGGACACTCTCGTCTTGTTGCACCGCCTTGATACACACATGACACTTTACTAACTGTTTCTCCAAACTAGGTTGCAATGCATACGCAAGCTGTTCGAGGCGACAGACGGTGTCGGCGATTGCGGTATTGCTGCGGGGACGTGCTCTTCCGTTTGATATACGCCACTTCCGCTCTTCGCCGTCTCGACGCGACTTCCAACTTTCTGCTCGGTGACACGAGATCCCGTTCGTACGGTAGCTTTCAAATTTGAAATTGGCTCTTGTCCTCAAAAATGTTTATCGACTTCAACCGAACTGTTCTGTCGTTTAGAAGTGCATTACCTTGTTGTTTCTTCTAAGCGATCCAAGGGCAGAAATGCATTATTCTTTTCTTTCACCGAATTCTTATTGGATGTATGAGAACAAAATTACAATCACCTCGATAAGCAGCAGCAGTTTCTTATCTATCTGCATAACTGAGCATGATAATTTTGGTTGTCCGTAAGAAATATTTAATTTTCGGTTATCGAAATTCGCTTGGAGTATTTGCAAAATGCAAGCCGTGCTAGAGAGCCGCAACTGTCTAGTACGTCGTGCATGTTGCAAACGATCTCGCGTGCAGTGCTTTCCATTCCTCTCTAATTCGCGTTTCTTTCGGCATTACAAGAAAGCATGCATTTTTCAGCGACGCGGGCAATCTGTGGATCTACCAAAAAAACAGCAGTACTGCAAGCTGAAAATTGCTTTGAAGTGTGCTGAAACCGTTTTTATGTTCATTAAATTTAATACGGTTTTTCCGTATCATTGGTGAGATAGATGATTTCATATTGAACAGCTCGTTGCTTCATTACCAAAGTTTCTGCAGAACCACAGAGCATGAATGAACAGAACATTTGAGTGCACCCTATGATTGAAAGAATCAACAAAAAATTCTCCAGGAATTATAGAATATTATAAAAACTATGATCTTGCCTGGTGGAGCTTCAGTTTCACTATCGTAGTACTCTTCATTGTCTCCATTTCTTTCGTCGCTACCAATTGGTTGCAACGGAAGTGGGCCTTCCGATCTCGAGAGTTGGCGATCCTCGTCAACCTACCGCAATCATAAAACGCTTTATACTCACACTTTCAGCAGCGCAATTCCGACAAATGAGTGCTATTACGATTGACACAGTCATAAGGAGTTATTTATAAAGGTGACTGCCCGTGAAGACAGAGGAATGTCGAAATATCGAGTTTATGTTTTTTTGAACCACTCAGACGAAGGTGCCTAACAGAAGCGTCAAAAACAAGAATGAGTAGAGTATGCGACCTGTTCGCTTCCTGACGTACCTTCGCAGGAGTGTGCTTTGACGATTTCGAAGAGATCAACAAATACTATATTATGTTATATCATAAATGGGAAATGAATAAGTCATATTAACCGAGCCCTTCCAGTGCTGTTTACCTTCATAACCTCACTCCGTATTCTAGCCAATTGTAATCTTTGTTTGCATCACTGAAGGAGCTCTCTAGCGCTCGTTTACATCAAATGACCGTACTTTTCACATTTACCAAAGCATCGCGCAGCAATTTCCTTTCAGACTTATGGCCGTTTATTGTGAACGAAATACGTGCAAGGAAAAAAGAAAACCCAAAACTGCGAGACTGTTTCAGACAGTGATTTCTCTCTTTTAGATGGGCGTATCTGGTTTTATAAAATCGCGCATTAAAATTTAGGTGTGAAAGATCATCGTCACTTTTTTAAATAATATTCATGAACATGATCATAACAACAAGCACACTTTGATCGATGTATGTATTATAAATGCTGAACGTCAAACTATCGCTGAGAGAAATATTTTGCACTTTCATTCCACAATCGCTTACCTGCACGCTGGCCTCGACTTCGTTACCGTATGGTGATGGCAAAGGCTCCTCAATTCTAGACGATGCAATTTGATTTTCTATCTGAAATTTAGACGAGTGTTGTTCCCTGAATTAGATGCATAATCATAAGAAAGGCGAAGATATCAAAACACAAAAAAGGATATGCTATCATTTCTCAGCTATAAACTAACCTCATATTTGGGCACCGCTGGAACCACTGACGAAACGGGCAGTGAAGGGACGGATGGATAAATGACTGGGCCTTCGTATACCGATGGCCCAGCCGGTAGTTCGCCCGCCGCTCCCGGTGAGGAGATTCCATTCGCGCGTGTCTGTAGATCAGTCGAAGTTTGTGTAGGAGCGGTAAGTGGAGCTACTGTTTCTGGCGCAGGAACTGGGACATAACCAGAGCTTGGCTCATAAGGTGAACTACCGCTTGGTTGTGGAAGCAGATTTGATTGAGGTGAAGTTTGTGACAAGGGCGCTGGAGGAGGAGTACCATCAATGGGCTGTGAAGGTACACTTGGCGATGGCGGTGGCTGGGGTAATGGGGTATGAGGAGGACTGATCGACGGCATAAGTGCAGGAGGTGCCAATGTAGATGGGATGTGTTGAGAAGGTGTACGATCTCCATATGGCAGCTCAGGCAAGCTTGAATCTGGTAGGGGGACGGGAACCGTTTCTGGCTGGGGGGCCGGAACAGACGCGGGACTGATGGAATTTGTGAAGGAAGGTTGGGGTGTTGGAACATCCGGGGAGGTGCTAACGGATGGAGCAGGAGGAACAGCAGCAGGGGTAGCGGTTGCTCGAGCAGCTGAAATGTTGGCCATCGAAGCAGCAGGAGGGGTAGCAGTCGCATGCAGGTCGAAAGATGCAGCTGGCGAAACATTCTGTGACGGCATCGATACAGCGGCAGGTGGCACGGCTTTTGGTGGCCCGAATCCGGGTGGAGCAGCTCCGTTATGCTCTAAAATAATGTTCTTGTTTATGCTTGAGTCGTCCAATGGGTCATGAACTCATCGATAGTTGGATATGTTTTTGAAGCTACGAAGAAACCCTAAGGTTGAGCCCGCTTCGATTAAACACCTCTCCCCCGGAAAAATACTTGGCGCAAAACTATTCCTCCTCTATGTTCGAGATTGCCTGCTTAATTTCTAAATACTCAGTTATAAAAGCCTTTCATTCGAACTGCCTTTGAAATTAAAACTGCTCCGCTGTGGAGCACATAGATTATGTCGCCTCTCGTCTACGGCTCCTTCAGAAGTGAGGAACAGTATATCATCATATCCTCCTTACAATTCGAACGATGCGGAAAATTGCTTAGCCGTTCTTCTTTTGTGCCCTTGAACTGAATGCGGCGGTTTGAATATTAGAGCTATAAAATCAAACTGCGATGAGTTCTTTTAAAAGCGCGCTTTCCTAAAAACCTTGGATACGCAATATACGCACGCACAACTGTTATAAGCAATCATTCCGATTTCTTTCGGTTGCTCCATATGATGCAGCGCTAGGAAAGGGCCGAAATGTGTTAAGGAAAGGGATCAAATCTTCATGAGTTATATCGTCATTTCAAGTTGTCTTTTCGTATCCGAAGTGACGCGACCTGAACAGAATTGATTTCGCACTGAAAAGCACATGCTAAATGCGACGTTTCATACTGTTAAAGATATTTTACCAATCTTGAATATGCGACATAATAGTCTCCGCGAATCAAACCCTGCGTATCGGATCAGTCGATCGAAAATCACCATATGAAATAATCAGAAAGGCCGAAACGTTAGAATAAGCAATTAATGCCCTACAACGTCTCCCTTCCACAATCCCGTTTAGAACTTTTAAAAGTGAAATTACTCATAAAGAGCATATATCCGTTACTCTTCAAAGTTCAGTTCATTTTTAAGCATGATAAATAGGGCCAAATGACGAATTCGAGAACGTTTATTGAATACTTTAGAGGAAATACGCTATCTGCGAGTATTTTCAAATCGTTACCTCCATTTTTTTCATCATGGGATGCTGATCTTTTGGAGTCACCGAGATGTTTTTTAGGAAATGATGTAGAAGAATGTGCCAGTTTTACGGGAGGCAATTTCTCTGCCGTAATTTTTTCCTTCAATGTGGAGGGTTTTTGTTGAGAAGATATCCCATCGGTTCTTCCGGTCAACTGGCCTTCTATCTAAGGTAATCCGATTGTATGCAGTGCACAGAAACACCGTTACACGCTTCAAATTTAGATGAAACATATATTGTGTGCATGTTGTGTCACTCATTTAATCCATCTTTGAGAGCCAAACCGTTGTCACTCTACATCTAAATTTAGTGATTATATAGCTAAGGCATTTCTATTTTTGCGTGGATCTGATTCATGCCAGAGTGTTTTTAAAGAGACGACAATTATTTCACCACTAAATTTTGCTTATGCTGGCCATGTGCTACAAATGATACTCAGTTATCTCTATCACATATAGAATAATCGCCTCCTCTCATGAATAATATTTTTTTCTTTTTAAATGCTGACAAAAAAAACGAATATTTTAGCAAGAAAACGTGGTTTTGCTAGAAACAAATATAGCCCTGGAAAACAGAACATTTTAGTTTGATCCTGGTTCACCTTAGCCAAACAAAAAATATTTCAGCTTTTAACAAATTTCAGGTGTTGACGGAATTTCCTGGCAGATCTAAATAATTCTCAGGAGAATTCGCCAAATGTAAGGAGTTCTCCAAGTTGGGAGTTCTCGATCCACTGCTTGTCGGGGACCAACACTAATTTGAATTGACCGGACGTTCATTTAGAGGAGGTGAAAGCTGTTGAACGAGGGACCGTTTAGGCAAGAAACTTAAGGGCAGAAGGAAACAATGAAAACGAATATTTTAGCAAGAAAACGTGGTTTTGCTAGAAACAAATATAGCCCTGGAAAACAGAACATTTTAGTTTGATCCTGGTTCACCTTAGCCAAACAAAAAATATTTCAGCTTTTAACAAATTTCAGGTGTTGACGGAATTTCCTGGCAGATCTAAATAATTCTCAGGAGAATTCGCCAAATGTAAGGAGTTCTCCAAGTTGGGAGTTCTCGATCCACTGCTTGTCGGGGACCAACACTAATTTGAATTGACCGGACGTTCATTTAGAGGAGGTGAAAGCTGTTGAACGAGGGACCGTTTAGGCAAGAAACTTAAGGGCAGAAGGAAACAATGAAATAAAAGCTGCAGAGCTTGCTGATATTTTACATGCAGGAACAGTACTTTTCCTTATCACTATATGAATGCATTTTGACCACGTGTAACAAGCCTTTTGGCTGTTTGAACAAATTTAAAGCAAGCAGAAGAACTTGCCAATTTTGCGATGCGATCCTAGCGGACGCCCGTCCGGCCCAACTGGACCCTGTTCTCCACTTTCGTGGGAATAATCTGTTTCATCATATTCTTCCTCTTCATCAACAGCAATGTCAGTAGGAGTGCTTCCGGTCACAGCAGTGATTTCAGCAGCACTATTTTTATTCGCTGAGATGTCAACATTTGTTGCAGGTGCATAGGTGGGGTGCAAAACTTCGGAGCCACTTACGGCTTGAGCATTCAACGATTGTGATTCACTCTTTGTTAGAGTAGATTCGTGCGTCCCCTTATCCCAAGTGACGCGTTCACTTTCGGACGCTGAGACATTCGTAATCGTGCTAACAGAAGATTTCGACTCCAATGTCGATGACGTCAGGTCGTACGACGACGACTTTAACGATGAACCCCATGCAGTAAGCATATTCCCACCATATGCTGAAGTGTAGTTAGGTGCAGAGGACGAAACACTTTCAGACTGTTGCGCTTTCTGGTTTCGCTCGCTCGTTGATAGCGTATGGGAACTTGAATGTGTGTCGGCGTTCTCATCGCCAAATTCGTATGTGATGTTCGGTGTATAAATGGATTTAGCGGTGCTATTTTTCGTGCCAGCTATCAACGGGACAAATGGTGGTGGTCCAACGTACTCATTCGGTGCATGGTAAATACCAGCTTCGGAATTCTTTGAACCAATCGTCTGAGCAGCTTCTTCCAACGATGTGGTTCCCGCTCCTTCTTCTTTTCTGGTCATGACCTTATCTTCCTTCTCGTTTGCTCTCCGGTAACCTGTAGACTGTGCATTGGTGCTGAACGTGTGAATGGAGCTTTCTAGAAATTTGTTGAACGAATTAATCAACACAACAGTTCACCACAACACGTACACACCGTGCACACTGTATCTGACGGAAACGAGAGATATCATAAAGCAGTTTTGAGTAGAAGCATGCATCTATAAAGATCACTTACACCTGTAAAAAATTCACGAGTTATTGAATGCGAATAGCTGATAGTAGCGACATAAAAACTAATCTTTGAGTTAACCAGCTCTTTTATTCAATAAAAAATTTTAAAGGGTGACTGATATCATTGTTCGAGCAAAAATTTACAGGATAGAATCCCATAAACGCGGCTTCAGCTCAGGAGTATGCGTGAAAAAAAGGAACGCTGGGAGGTCATTCGACGAGTTGATTTTGAAAGCAGATCTCACCAGCATTCGTTTGTTCGAGTATTTCAGTCGTACTGTCATAAGTTTGTTTGGATGCAGTTAATATCGAACTGGACGTTTGTGAGTGAGACGACGTTAGGTTGGAGATAGCACCAAGCCCAGAGAGAATGTCGTTTCGAGATCCAGAAACTAGTTTCGGAGCGGCAGTTCCTTTTCGCATGGAGATCACTTCAGGCGTTCCCCACTGGACGGAAACTGTAGTGGTACTCTCTGAAACGAATTTCAACAGACTAATTTCCTTCAGGAATGTGCAGCCATGGTTGGACAGGAACAATCAGGAAGTAGGAACGTGCATTGATGACGCGGATAAGAACGAGGTGTATTAAGGTTATATCGTTAGAATGAGCTGTTTTAGTCCTTTTTTTATCCCCTCTCCTTCGGTTGATCCTTGAACGGTCGCTTCACTCAGAGGGACTTCCATCATTTGCCCTGCTCTGAAATCGTTATGATTGTACGTTGTTAGCTACGGTCAGGCGATGGCTACAGATCTATGAGTTATTTAGCAAGTAAGCAAATTATGCGAACGTGTGAAACCGTTGAAAACAGGGGCAATGAAATGAACTGGAGAAATACGCATATTTTCAAGAGTCGTTGATGGCATTACATTTGGGTGGACATTAGAGAAATTAGCTAGAACAAAGAGTGCTACAACATGCTTAACGACTATAAGAACGAGGAAAGCTATTAATCATGAACAATAACGAATAAATTACCACCTCAAAGTTTCCATCACTGCTAATTAGCATCACCATGAAAACAGCGAGAACTGTAAATACAGTGCCACTAATGGTGGACACATGAAGACAAACACAAATTGTTTCTAACGAAAAGGTGTATTACGATTGCACCATAAAACATATTGTTAGACGGAGCTCTGACTGGAGCTGGTTATCCGAATCCTACAAATATTGACTCGAGCTGGTGTTCTGTGAAAGACGCGCACAACTTCGGACAACACTACGAAGAACGAGAGAGGAATGAGTAGCATTCTCAACGGATATGTGAACATGAATTCTTCGTACCAAATAACAACTGACTTTCGCTTCTGCGATTTATCGAAATGCCGAGACGGTCTATACATACGCACAGGCGGTTTGTGCACAAGCATAAACGGCATAAACTGTAGCACATCAAAGTGGAAATTAAGAAATAGAACTTCTTGTGAACAGCCGCGTCATTTAGAAACCGAGCGCGCTCATTGAGTGCGAACAGACTACCTGCACGGTCTTCGTTACTTTTCCTGACACTTCCGAAGAATCAACGATTAATGTCCGGCAACCGACATGACGTGAGCTCTAGAACGGAAAGCTAAAAGCTGATTTCATCACTAATACCAGTATTGGAAAACGCGTCCACTTCAGGCGAGGACAACGAAGAAAGTATGCTTTTTCTGGAGCCGGACACCATCTTTTGTTTGCTGGGCGGTCGTGAGGACGGTGGCATTGGATGAATGCCTGGTCTCATAATTGGACCCAAATGTGTCCCTGAAACGCAAACACTCACAAACATAGTGCTCAAGTCGTGAAAGGAACATAGAACACATACATAGTGCTTAAAACACTATCCATTTGCTATCCAGTTGTTTTGCGATACGTGCATTGAGAGGACACTTCTATGACGTTCTCTCCAAAAAAAAAAAATTGCACAGAGAGTGGAAAAAAACAGACAACAAATTTTGTGTAAAATAAAGTTTCCATTTTAAAAGAATTTGAATTATGGTGAGTCTGCGGCGTTCATTTGAATTCTTGAGCAGAGAGGAACGAAAGCTAATACAGCGCATCGTTGTTCTGACCACACGGGAAATTAAAATACGCCTACAGAATCGGTATATGTGCGTTGTACAAAACAAAGGGCTTCGCATAATCTCCGTCCCGTTCCTCTCGTTCCTCCACCCTTTTTCCTCTTCCCTCATCCGGTAAATCAATCACTTCTGAAAAGACCCTATTGATTACGCGATGATCTACGTCATCTTGAAACACTGTGCATTAAGGCAATTAACAGATCGCTGCAAACCGCTACTGTGCCAAAAACATTCATAAACCACGGAATCGATATGGCTGATTGAGGCACCTCAGCCCGAGTTGCTCACACCTTGTTAGTGCACCAAACCGCCCAATTCTCACAGGTTTGGGCATTTTTGCAAACAAAAAAAATGGTGATAGAAAAAACTTCGAACACTGCTGTACAGATCAAACTTTAATGTAAACACAAATCCATTGGGTGTTTACGAAACATTATTTGGCGAACAACAACAACTGCGAAAATTTTCAAAACAAACGTGCTTTGCATGAACTGGAAGCAGCACTACAAACGAACAAGACGTCTGCAATCGAATCACTTACTTATTGTACCAGTGAAAAAACCGACATGATATGCCAAGAAAAACACATCGTCTCACCCTCTGCCACCCACCCCTCCCCTCCCTCGTCCCCCAGCGTGCTTTTCATCCTGCACAAGATGACTCCATCTTGCATTCTTGCCCATTCAGCTGTTTTTTGCCGAAGAGCATTTTCAAAATAACAACAAACCTGGCCCAGTTGGCGGGATGATTTCATCGGTTGTTGAAATTCCTGATGGAACCTAAAAAGCACACGACAACTTTTAAAATGAAAAGAATACAGAATTTAGGCCATAATTGAGCAGTTGGGGTGTTACTGTTTTGCCAATTTCAACATCGTCATCAACTTTTGGAAGAGAAAATGTTTCTTGCTATATTCCTAGAGTTCTTTTGCGGCAATCCAAAAACTGCGGTGAGGCAGCTGATTTCAGTAAAACAGCTTTCTGGAAGTGCTGTAGGAAAAATATTCGTAAAAATTTCGAGTTTTTTAAAGGAATGACCAGCCGAGCCAGCTAAATAATTATGAAAAACAGCCGCACGTACTGTGAGTTTTCGAAAAAAAGCCGTCGTTCGCTCCCATTTCCGTAATTTAAGGTTTCTTGCGATATTGTAGCGAACTTGTGGATAAGATGGACTATCGGAAACCGCCTGAATTTGGAAAGGGAGAAGTTCTGCAAGGTCATGTGTAAAACGGCCTTGTCAGCAAGGGAAGGGGCGAAGCGGTCTTCTTTTTTTCCAGTTGGAGAATTTCCCCAGTGTTGATGTCTGATACCAAATTTTTTTTAAAAAAAGGGAAAAGTTCAAAAGACACTGCGAAATTTTTAAAAATTCTGAACAGACATCTCTGGAGCTTAAAGACAGTTTTAGTGCTCGATCTTGGTATGACCACATTTTCAGCATTTTACGTATCAACGTGAACAGATATACACCTGCGCAGAAGCCTTGTCGATGACCATTGCCGGTTTTTCCGCGCTGTAAGGGTAAGAAGGTACTCCAGCTCCTGATTGTGGGACTCCTCCCTTTCCTGATTCTTCTTCTGGCACCGGCTCATACGGCCCTGCAAGTACTGGTTTGCATCTTTCTTCCTCTGCGCTGAAAGGTAGGTTTTTTGCTGTCGCTTGAGGATATGCCGGTTGCGGCTCACTAGGGGCTGAGAATTCATGAGGTTCCTTTTCCATTACTCCTGTATGTCCGCCGTGTCTTGCTATGGGTACGGCTGCGGAGACAACAAATGATGACACAATCGATTTCAGGTGGTCTCCGGTTCTGCTGTTACGTCGCCGACTCATAACGGAACAGCAGCAGCTAACGAGTTCTCACCATACGTACTCATTTAGGTTTGTATACCTATATGGGATGCTTCAGCGATTGAAGGAAGATTCAAAAATTCTGCATTCTATGCACGTTTTCACAGTGTTGATCAGATCTTCCGTCTGTTGAGGATTTGCGCACATTCCGAATCTTTCATCTACCCAAAGTTTGTCGTCGTTGTCGGTCTCAACACATTTTCTTCAACGCAGTGAGGACAAGTTCTACCCTCCCAGACATTACAGTTAAAAATTTCACGAATAGGGCAATAATCGGCAAGTAGGACAATAATCCAACTATCTGATTTAATCGAATGACAGTATTCCCTTGAGCATAAGCTCATTTTTTAATGAGACTCCTCATCTCATTTTACAAGGAGCTAGAATAGAAGCCGAATTTGTATTAGGGACCCCTTTGAATGGGAGTCTGTCTTCCTAAGTAAGCAATAGGCAGCTAATCGGTAAATGAGTTGAACTAAAGGTGCATATGTCAATGACCGCTACTGAAAATTATGCATAGCATGATGACCTTAATAAAATAGCAAGTTAGAATTAATGTGGAGGTCCCAATGCTATGAAGAAAGGTGAAATAAATGAACTGAAAAGATGAAAGCGATATAAAATTAGATATGAAGCTTTTACTCACGAAGACTTGTGTCGGCACCGTCAATTGTTAAATTTTACACCAACATATGAATGAAATAAAATATGAACCTTACTCCTCTAAGTAAGCTGATAGAGATGGGCACTTTCCTCTATGGAAAGCCCGTTGAAGACTCACTGAATGGTTGCCCAGAAGCTTCCATCGAAAAGAAGCCCCTCAAAGAGTACAATGAAAAGCGAAAATCGGGTTTATCCCTAATCGACTGTTTCGAATGAATAAAATAACTTAATCGTAACCTACCACTTCTTTCGCTTGACAAATCTCCTTCGGAAAAATTTTCGCTGTAACCGCCGAATTGGAATCCGCTGAACGGCCCATAACTGGGATTCGGACCAAGATTGCGAATTGTGAACTTCACTCTGCCATTCGCTTTCATAAACGCCTCTAATGCAGAACCCCGAAATTCATGACCTACTGATGCGCCCACAACCCTGAAATGGAATTTTTTGAAGTGGGGTCAATGCACATTTTCTAATGAAAAAGAAACCTAATGCCGGTGTTGGACGAAGTGATGAAACAGTTATTCCTCGGGAGAAGCAGTAGAGAATTCTTTGCCGTTCAAATGAACGATGCTCTAATTATTCGTAGGCGGCAGCAGGGAACACAGTAAATGGAACTCATTGGCCAGAGATTGGCGCGGCATTGCGCTTTCGCATTTTCCATATTAATGCCCATCAGAGCACTTGACTTTCATAAACTGTCATAATATCCGCTCTCATAAAGTGTTAGCTAATAATTTAGCAAACGTAATTTTGTTGAACCGATCACTCTTATAAATCGTTTGTGATGGAGTCACTTTTATGCGCTTTCCAGAATTTGCATTTAAAGAGCATATTATTGGGGCATCGCTTCCGTGCTTATGTATATTTCCGTCTGTCCATCACTTTAAGCTCCAGAACTTCGGAGACACTGAAGCTACAGCCTTGACGTTTGATGGCTATAATAAATACTCTGCAGTGAGGCATCTTCCAATGGCTGAGTCGCTACAAAAACGGTTCATATGAAAAGGAGTGGTATTAGCGCTTGGAGAGTGAATAGTATGAGTTTTCATTGCCTACGAGCATTGCATGAAGTGAACGGAGCTGATCCGATCTGTGGAGTGGCCCAACATTGTATCGTACCGACTTCATGATGCGCATTTCTGCTTGTTTCGCATACGTGCTGCCTGAGCTGTGTGAAAAAATAAAGTAAAATACGCCTAGATTAATCGTTAGGTTGAATGCATCAATGGCAATCCCTTCGATTTTCAAGAGGCCCTTACAATTGATAAACGAAAGATAGAAATGAGTTCAGTGGCCCATTGTTCCTTCTGCTTGCCGTTTGTCTCTTCGGATAACGCAAGCACATAAGGGAAAAAAGCAAAGGCTACAGTTTCACATGTTGATAGCATTTATGGTTGAACTTATGCACTGGTAAGAACACATGGATATTAGATGTAAAGCATACTGTTTTTGTGATTTGATATATTTGAAGTCTGGACGAGGCAAATCGGGAGGAGGGTAGTATTTGATCTTTGACTGTGGAAAATGAAGCGAGTATCCGACTGCGGGCGAGTAGTCGATTCCTGCAATGTTGATAAGAAGTTGAAACCAGCTAACTTTCGTTGCTTTCATAGCGTTCATTTCGAATGAATTAATGACTCAACCTTCAGTCGTTTTGTTACAATTCGTGCAGCACTGCAGCACATACTAGTGCTAAATAAAGTAAAAAACGCGTAACTCTTAAGGTTCGCTCATAGACAGGTTGGTAATTAAGATGCAGAACATACTTCTAACAACGAAGTGAGAGAACATCCTGCGTGCTGTTTTACTTCTGGTAAGCTCGCCTTTCATCCACAAAACTGTGGCAAAAACAAAATCAGCAACCCTTTAGGAATCTTTTGAAAGACAACCAAACGATACTGTAGATACCGAATTCGGTAATGTTTTTTCAAATAGGTAGCAGTTGTGCGGGTAGAGTTGCAGCCAAAATTTGCCTCGGTAAGACTTCTTACAGGATACAGCAGCCATGCAGACGACAACTTTAATCTCTACACAATCGATGTGCTCCTGGTTGCAACAAAACCAAAACTGAATGGAATTCACGATAAGATGAGTAAAAATTATTGCCATACTATGGAGTTCACACATGCTCTTTCGCAACTGTTACGGTGGAATATCCGCTGAAAGTAAGCTTCAGCTTTACGCCTCATCAGTGGAGCCAAAAATGTCACAAAACGTGCAAATCTCTTACGAAATGCAAATGCTTTTGCAATCCTTGATCTCCACCCTCTTAGAGGGTGAATCAGCAGAGTTCCATAAAAGATCAAATAATTTCTTCAGGTGTTAGTGTTTGTTTTATTAATCACACCAAAATTAACTATTTTCAGCAGCCATGCCCGTGGACGAGCGCTCATAACAATTCGATATTCTCTTGCAAACCTGGTTTTTCAGCTTTTGATAGCTAGCAAGTTCATTTTAGAGGTTTGCACACTTCCGAGAAGCTTTAAACCCAGAACTGAGGTAGAAAAACCGCTCAGTTCAAATACATGTATAGTAATTGCTGATACAATTTATTCGACGTTCCGGCTATACGATCAAGCTGAGTGGCAGTGATCAAGACGAATGTTATAGTATATTTATGACACTTCATCACTACTATTGTAGATCACCTTTTTGATGGGACATTAGATGACGAAACATCAAGTTCTCGTCTTTGCACGCCGAGCGTGTGTAAACATCAGCAATTGCTACTACATATAAGTATATTTGGTGAACTATCAAATGTGTCTTATCAGCTGTAAGGCTTGTAAGTGAGAGACTATCAGGCATCACATACGCAGTGACTCATGATTGCCCAATAGGGTTTTTAAAAACAGTTTCACAACCGCAGTTGCACCCATTAATCCCGCTTATATAGTTTCGCTTCTTCCACTGAGAATATGTATTTTAATGATTGGAAAACAGCACATACATAAGCTGACAGTTCGCACGTCTTATAATATTAGTGAAATGAATCTGAGACATAACGAATGCATGAAGTCATCTACCTCTCAAATTTTGACTGTTACTTTAAGGCATTGTAAGTATGGCTAGCATTCAAAGATTAAATGCATAAAAATGGCTAAGTAAAAAAGCATTAAGCTCAAAAAATATTAAAAGGGTGCATCAGAATAAAGCGACATTCTTTATGGCATTAAATGATTAAATTATTAAAAGAGATTAAAAGAATGAGTGAAATTTTTGCTGCTTGCCTTCCCCTCTCTCTCCCCTACTATCGCTCCTTTTTTTGCTGGCATTTCATGTTGTTTTATCATCAGATATGTGATGCAGGAACGTTGGTCGACTATGTTTTCTATCAGTGCGATGCTGCTAAGTGAGTTGAGTTTACTCAAACAGTTAGGATCACCCACCGACTTGTGTAGTTGCAGGTTTCACAATGGTTTGCTGAAAACCATATTGTGCAGTAGTTGCTCCTGTCAGTGAGAGCAGCCAAATTGCTGCACTCCACATGAGCTCCTGAAAATATTGTATTATCATGTCAGCAATTAACCACTTATTGTTACTTGAAAGAGTCATTTTCGAACGATGTGGTCGATATAAAAAGCATCATTAAAAGGCCAAAATACGGCGTTCAGAAAGTTGCTCGTTCACGACAGTTCGATTGCATAATTGGAAAATGATATTATTGGAAGATAACGATATAGAAGTTATTATCAGAACAGGTTTTCCAGAATGGAGTGAAATAGAAGACATAGAAAGTAGTACTGGAAGAGGTGTTACCAGAAGCAATGGCATGGATGAAATAAGAGGATTGCTGGGATAATTGGCGTAGAAGACAGTGATCAAGTGACTGAGACAGCAGATACATGAGATGACTAGATGATGTTGAAGATGGTGGTGTGTAACACGTACAAGTCATTCCTGGAGCAATAATATAGAACACAGTGATGTATAAGATGCAGAAGACATTACTGGAACAGCTGCTATAGAAGGCAGTGTTAAATGGCACGCACACAGGATATATTGCTTGAATAAAAAATATTGATAAAGAAGATGAAATCGCTTGAACAGATCGTGCAGGAAGCATTAATATTGGAGGCATAGAAGAAGTTGAGATTACAAGTACTTGTTACACGATTTGCATAGAACATTAAGGACAAGAAAATGTTTTCCTTCACATAATTACTGTAATATTCTGTTGGATTTTCATATTCATGCAAGCAATTTAATGCTTGGTTTCGCAATCGCTGTACTTTGATTTGTGATGAATGTAACTGACAACAAATGATTTGTGCGTTCATGGACAAAATGAAGAGTACAGTGGGATGAAAGGAGTGAAAGGAAAATGAGATGAAATGCAAAAATCTAATTTGCGCCAAAATCGCAACTACGTCAAAGTGTAAATTATAAATCGAAAAACATTTCTAAGAAATCGTTCCAAAATCGACACAAAGTGGTTCGTTCATATGGCGATCATAAGATAAGTTCTAAACAATGTGTTATCTATAGGGGTTCATCAAATTGCACAACCGGCGCGACGTCCGAAAATATAAATTACCATTTTTATTGTTTCCTGCCTCAAAAGGCAGAGAAGATTTTATTTCCAGAGCCTTATCTAAAAAAGCTTTCTAATCCAAGTCCTCCAGTTTCACACAACGATATAAAATCTATAAACATAAATTAATTTCTACGTTATCTTTGCCATCGTACATAGCAGATATTCTCTTTTAGTAGAGATCTTACTGCATTTTATAATTCCCGCATCTCGTCGTTATGTCATCTTTAAAAGTTCATATGATGAAGAATGATGACAGATGTTATGCAGCGGATTGCGGCAATAGCAGTACTAAACCTAACAGGAAGGATTTTCACGTGACCACAACTCACACACGATTGAAATGTTAGATGCAGTAATGTCAAACTTGAACGTATGGGGAATCGCCAGGGAACTGTGATGAGAACGCGAATGTGTTATATAATGCTGACTTATTTTAAGTTCACCTCTAAACTGCAATCATCATACCTCAAATGCTGCTATTCTTCGCTTTATCGAATAAGTCCATAAGCAGAACGTCTTCTTTAATAGAGGCTGCTGTCTAATGAATGCCTAGACTTCCAGATTCCTAGACTTCCAAAAGGAAAGTAATAATGTGTTATTTAGGATTAAATTTTGAATCAGCTCATATGAGATTTAAATAATATTCTCACATTTACCATGCGGTATTTGTGAACATGATGCAATCATTTTTCTTACGGACAAGCCCGCTGCACATTTGTTGATATCCGGAGGGCATAATCGGTGTTGCGAGCAGCACAAATGTGATACGATCAGTGCACCTGGTGGTGATTCGTTAATCAACTTAAGTGACAAACATCCTAGAGATAGTGATAAAGGACTGGCAGTCATCTGAATTATAAAAACAAAAGCCGAATAGCTGCAGTAGAAGAGTGAGCAGTATTTCAGCCAGCTTAACGATTCAAAAAAAGTTGATGAGATTTGACATGTAGCAACTTGTATAATCACTGATGGTTTTTCATGTATGCGTTCATGATATGCGAGAACAAATGAACGCAAAAGGCTGGAGCCGATACGGCGATGATAATAAATTGGATGAGGTCAGCCAGCACCCGTTAGAGGAGCGTATGGGATAAGAAAACGAGGATCTTCGTAGAAGTGCACTTTCTCTCGTCAACATTCGGGCAGACAGGAAATGAAAGTGAGATTCGCTCGATCGAGGTCGTAGTGCGTGTCAAAGTTTTTCGGTGATGTTATTAATTGAGATTTTGAAACGAAGGCGCCGTTTTAGTGGCAGTGCCCGTACGAACATTGAAGTTGAATATTCGGAATGGTTGGGTAAATTGGGAAGGATGTTTTTTTTCATTGTTTTATGAACTTGTGAACCATACTGCTGTCCTTTAATAAGTCGAAATGGCGTATGCTGCTCCCTTTGTAAAAAAAAAAACGCTTGCGTTATGGTATACAAATGTCTTCTGGCTTCTGAGAAAATGTGGTATTCGGGGAAAACAACGACTGATCTTGCGGAGTGTATAAACAGTGGGGCTCCCCCCCCCCCCCCCCCCCCCCCCCGGTATGATCGTCGCCAACATGGACAATCCTAATCGAGATGAGCGAATCGGGCTGGCAAATCGCTTTCTAAAAGCCCACCTTCAGGATAACGTTCTTGAGGTATTCGCTATTCGCCACATGGTCACCACGCTGCTCGTTACGTTCGAGACGCCTAATTTCCTCTTTCAGTAGTTTGCTTTGCTCGCTTAGCCGTACGTTACACTCCTCACTTTCGTTAAGTAATTCACGAGTATGTTCCAACTGCAAAATGACATCGTTCGTAGCCCCCCCCCCCCCCCCCCCCGTCCTGAGACCATTTTTGATTATTCTTGAGTTGCCCAAAGCAGCCTCGTCAAAAGAAAGGCTCAAAGGCCTTTATTCACACATTACACAAAATGGTTCATTCTTTGAATATGCGTCCTACTTTGCAACAGTCCTTCATCCAGACAGCGTCAATCGCCATTATAGTAAATGAGTAGATCGTTGTTCTGATACTCCACTGAACAACACACCGAAAAATCAACCTGCGATTTCAGTACTGAATCTCTCCTCAAGGAGAAACCGCTTATTTGAGGACTCCGACCAATAACTTTTCCCTACTGCATCGAAAACCTGCAGCGCGCAGGAGAAGTTTGAGATGGTCATCGGTGTTAGTTAAATTGACGAAAATGCGCACTGGAGGGAGGAAGGGTGGAAGGGAGGGGCAAAAATGATGAACCGCTTGTTGTTAATCCTGTAGGTAACTATCGCGGGCATTTAACTGTTCCGTTAGAGAAGTGAAATACAAGTGAAAACCTGAGCTATATTTCTGTGAAACTACATCATTAACAATGAACCGATCGCATATACAGAATATGCTGCGCATCTATACCTTGATTAGATCTTTATTATAAATCAAAGCCATAATTAGAAGGTCTCTCATGTTCATACCCAGTACTATAAAGCATCAGCGTCCTTCCAAAGGCTCTCTGCGAGTTTGTCGAGAACGATAAGTTCTTTAACTCAGATGCTAATCAATGTTCTTAAGAAGAAGCGACTGTGTTTATGTTAAGTGCTCGTTTAAGAAAGACTAATTGAAATAGTTTTTTGATATAATTATATGCTATTTCTTTTTTTTCATTAAAAAACTTTACCACCGTATTAAAATATCCCCCACATATCTTCTCAAAAATTAATGCCAACTCAACAATTTATTAATTAACCACCGGGAGTGTACAATTCGTTTCCTTCTCAATTCGCCGATAACTTCATTAATGACATATTATTTTCAGAAATTTAATTCCGTTCTGCTATCCTCGTCATAGGATTCATTTTTCGAGGCGATCTTCATCTGTTCGCGCCATTCAAATTTCGATTGCTTATTTCGCTGATTATTTAAACAGTTTGCAGAATAAATGGCATTCCATCCAAATTGCACACACATTTTGCTAATAAAAATTTTCGGTTTTATAAATTAATACTCAAATTTCGAAACTTGTTTTGCAATGAGAATATCACATTTGCATCTCAAAAATGCCTCCAACATTCTCTCAGTTCCGTGGTGCGTACGAAAGAAGTAGTGCGAAACGCCGCAAACAACGCATTTGTATGCATAATGCACGACTTTACAAACGCAAAACGCACAAACGAATGACACAATGTGGAAATGGCGTGCAATGCTTTGCGTTCGATTTGTTGATCGGGGTTGGCAATGATCGCTGATGAGGAGAGATATGTCGAGAACGATAAGTTCTTTAACTCAGATGCTAATCAATGTTCTTAAGAAGAAGCGACTGTGTTTATGTTAAGTGCTCGTTTAAGAAAGACTAATTGAAATAGTTTTTTGATATAATTATATGCTATTTCTTTTTTTTCATAAAAAAACTTTACCACCGTATTAAAATATCCCCCACATATCTTCTCAAAAATTAATGCCAACTCAACAATTTATTAATTAACCACCGGGAGTGTACAATTCGTTTCCTTCTCAATTCGCCGATAACTTCATTAATGACATATTATTTTCAGAAATTTAATTCCGTTCTGCTATCCTCGTCATAGGATTCATTTTTCGAGGCGATCTTCATCTGTTCGCGCCATTCAAATTTCGATTGCTTATTTCGCTGATTATTTAAACAGTTTGCAGAATAAATGGCATTCCATCCAAATTGCACACACATTTTGCTAATAAAAATTTTCGGTTTTATAAATTAATACTCAAATTTCGAAACTTGTTTTGCAATGAGAATATCACATTTGCATCTCAAAAATGCCTCCAACATTCTCTCAGTTCCGTGGAGCGTACGAAAGAAGTAGTGCGAAACGCCGCAAACAACGCATTTGTATGCATAATGCACGACTTTACAAACGCAAAACGCACAAACGAATGACACAATGTGGAAATGGCGTGCAATGCTTTGCGTTCGATTTGTTGATCGGGGTTGGCAATGATCGCTGATGAGGAGAGATATTACAGCGCAATATTCAGTTTAGAATACGTAAAACGCTTCAACGTATCGATAGCCAAAGATGGGCGTTTGTGAAGGCAAAAAATTGGGCGCAGATCGCATGGGGACGAAATATGAAGTCTCGAGGAAAAAAATGTCGAATTTTACACACGTCTTTTTATCATTTATCAGTGATAACAAGTATGAAAGTGTGGAAAATACGCGGGCAGGTCCAGTGAATGTGAGCGCAAATTGGCCGCACCTTTGGAGGAATGTTATTCGGAGACAAGGAAAAAGAGATGATCGTGTTACAGCCCGGTGAACGGATGCTCACGATGTAGATAGTCGATTAACGAAAATAGCGAAACAGAAAAATGCAAACCGATGATAATATATTATTTGGAATAGCTGAAAACGATAGTGCAAAAACCAAGAAGTATATATCACCAGAGCAACATTTCAAGAACTTCAGCGTAATGTTGCTTATTAGAGAGAGACGGGGCG
>JPKZ01001212.1:129416-152346 GCA_000803305.1 Toxocara canis
GGGGGGAGAGAGAGAGATAGGAGGGGAGGCAAAAAGTAGCTACACTTCCTGAAATGGGAATGGCTGCGAAGCCGGCTTTCCTCTACTGCTCGCATATGATGAAGTTCTTACTCTAGTTCAACCAACCATTCATGCAGATCTTCCACTAGACATTCATTCATTTTTCTGCGACCAGACCAGTGAAGGACAAAACTCGACTGAGTGTAAAATGTATGCGGACTTTTTAGCGTCTTTGAATTATCAAGTTCCATATGTTGGATTCCAATGGTTCCCAGTATGAAGCTACCGAGCAGATAGAGAGACAACTGCAAACATGAGCACGAACGCATCATTATGGCGATGGGTCTTTAATTTAACGGATCTTTCTTTAAGCGTTCATATTATTTCAACCGGTGATCTCAGTCATGGTTAAATATCATTTTGACGATGGGGTTTGCATTTGAAAATTAGCCAATGCTCACAAAAGAAATGCACGAACACCCAAAGTCTTCCATTAGATAAGCATAACCAAAAAATAACTGCTACGTTTCCTGATGCATTCTTTGCGGAAGTGTTTTGTGCAACGCTATTAACAAAGATTCCATTTGCTTCTACGACTTCACTGTTTTGTACCACGGTAGTTCACAATATGCATAGCACGCTTGTAGTCCACCCAAATGCTATCGACGTGAATGCAAGCCTTTCCTCAACTTTTCTTACAAATATCGTTTTTGCTTGGACTTACTTTGTATATTCTGCGAATTCTCGAATAAGTGCTTGCCTTCCTCAGTTTTTTTCATGCAAATACTACTTTCATGCTTCCCAAAAACCTCATCGCAAATTCCTCCCCGTTGCCGAACACTCCAAGCATTTCTAAGTTGTTTTTCATAAGTGTAGTAAGCCTTTTCAGAAACTTCCACACGAATATTTTCCCCAAAATTTCCAAAAGAGTCGTCGATCAGTTAATGGATCTTTCTTTAAGCATTCATATTATTTCAACCGGTGATCTCAGTGATGGTCAAATATCAGCCCTTTGTTTTGCTTTTCTTCGCTCTCATTCATCATAGAATTATTTTGACCCCGGTTAATTAATACACACCAGATCTAACTTTGTTTCAGTCGAAAAATACAACTGGATTAATGAAATCCGAATTGACCACAGAGAGATTCCAGTGCGAAAAACATTCAGAACTATCATTTTCGCAACTTTTCATGACAATAGGGATTCTTCATTATGCCAGTTACGCAAATTTATTCCGGTTCATCTATGCAGCTAGCGTGACATTATATCTTTGCAACACAAATACGCCCAGCTTGCTTGAACGTTCCCTTGAGCATTTTCAGATCCAACGGAAAAGGAAATGACTTCGGAAGAGGTTCAACCACATCGATCATCAGAAGAATGGAATATTTCAAATCCTTTCTTCGCTGATTCGCATATCAAAGTGTTGACGACTGCCAGCGTTGCCGAAATGCTTGTTCATTTGCGATCCAATTGCGCTATTGAATGGTCATCTAAACTCTCACTAAACAGTTACTCGATCATTCGAATGGATTCTTCTCATAATTTCTTTGTGCCATAAAACAAAACATTTTTTTGTGCTTGTGAGATTAGCCACATAGACGAGTTTCCTCCCATATGCATTTTAAAACTTTAAGCAAACTATAATAGCACGACTGTGACGCCACTAGTGGAATACGGCGGAAAAAAAGCAACAACTACAATGCATCGAACGCATGCGCACAGCTTAATCGTTTGCAAGCGACATCTTTGTTTAGTTCTCAAAAGATAATTATGGTAAATTGACGAAATATCTTGCAAAAAACGATTTGAAAAGCGGTACAACCATTACACCATAAAAATTGTATTACTTCTCCTCTTCCCTTCTCCTGCTCTTTCCTCTCCCCTCCTACCACGCTCAGAATAATTACCACATTAAGCATTGCCCTTGCCGACTATGCGCTTATTATTACGGACTAAGTCCGGACCACTGTGAACACGGCAGCACATATTCCTTTTTTGAGCACTATGCACCAACACAGCAGTTTACCCGCTCCTCGGAATATATTGGTCTCCGGTTCAAAGACAGCCTGAAAAAAAACAGTCTCGATTATACTCTTCCCGACTTACCAGATCATTGGAAAACAGAGAAGTCTAATAGCTACAGATGGGGTTTTACAGCAGATACATCCTGAAATTAATAAGCACTAGAATAAAAAGAAGAAAACGACAAAAATTAAGAAGAATGAAGTGGGATTTCGTTTTGCGGTAAGGACAAATTGAAGTGAAAACATGTGACGTTTGGATGTGTTGCCTGTTGCACACTACAAGGGAGGGGGAAGGGGGGCGGGAAATGGATCACCCGTAAACCAGTTCCATAATGGACGGTGCTCGTTAAGTGACCATCGTGAAGTTCAGGCAAAACAAGATTGACGACTACCTAGCCGATAGCACCTCGAGGATGAGACGCAAATGGCAATCGTGCAACACTATGAATCCCGAAATCCCTTTGTTTACCGATCTTTAATCATTACGTGTGTCTGCACAATGCACATCGCTGCGGTAATTTATTGTTAACGACACCGGGCATTTCGTTTTATCGTCAACCGCCAATACAAATATGCTTTCGGTTTCACGAAAAGATGCTAACTGAGTAAAGAATTCCGAACTGCGAAAGATGAAGCTTTTGCATCAAATGAAGTGAAAATGAACAAGATTCTGTGATTAATGAGAAAAGCTGTGGTTGATAATGAAGGGTCGGAAAAGCGTACCTATTTAAACGACAGTGGATCACTTAATTGTCTTTTTCAGTCCTTTTGACACTTTCATCTCGCAAGCGTAATGTGACAAACTGAGTTCGTCTGCAACATATATGTATATATATATAATTATTTAATTATTTATTATTTAGAGGATTATTATTTAAATTATTTAAATTATTATTTAACTTATTTAATTGTTAAATCAATTAAATCAATTATTAAGTCAACATATAAAATTATTTAAACTAGAGGGCAAAATGCATACACAGATAGAGCCACACCATAGGATGAGTGACTGGCGACTAAGAGAGCTTTAATTTGATCGAGCAAATTTGAAAACATTTGCAGACACTTATGAAAACTGAATAAAATCCTGCAAAACGAAGATTTTCTCGACAGCGATCATGTCGACACTTGTAAAAAAGGCGGAAAATGAATTTTTGCTAACGAATTTGAATGGCTGATCGACTAGGTGAGGATATGTTTGCACGCTTGTGTTTTGAAACGGTCACTTGATTTCCATATAGTTTTCATTTGCTCTCGTTCGGCTTTTATAATATCTTTCGTCATTTTTTCTTTTGCTTTCAAACGATGCGCTTTTCTATAGTGGCTTTATTACTCAAAAATTCAGCAATACAAGTATTCTAACCATTACTATAGTTTCAATGCGAATAGTGATCAGAAGATGTAGTATTTTACTATGCAAATAGAAAATTATACATTATCGAGCACTCACCACTCTCCACTGCACAACTCCGCATACCACAACGACTATATCTTTCTGTTTGTCCTCGTTTTATGAACTGCGATAACCATCATAAAAGTCTCTACAATATTCTAATCGAATCTTACCGATGCGGTTATTTTTAAAAAATAAAACGATTTGTTGCGATGTTCAAAATATTTTGGATCGTTTGAGGCAGAAATGGGTATAGTGAATTCGTATTTATGTGCGCTTCATGAGATCCATATATGAAAGTCCTATGTGTATGTGTCTGCGTGTTTGTGTATGTGTGTGTCTGTGTGAACAATGAAACAAGAAGCGTTGCAATGCGCACTGTCTAATCCAAAAACGAAAATTTTATTTCGCTTGAATGGATGAGGGCGCAAAAAAATAGTTCCCGTGCATCATTCGTTGTCATGTCAATAATGGAAAAACGGCTGATCGCACGATTTCCATCGTAAAAACCATTATGCCAGCCCTCCCATCCCATTGGCCCTCATTCTTTCATTGTCAGACTAGATAACCATTCGATTCATTCGCTCCGTTTTCAAGTTTATTTTCCTCATTCGCTGGTATCGTATAGCTATTTAAAATGTCCGGCTATTCTACGTGCTTGCTACTTTACCTTAAAATAGAACCATAAAATTTGGGGATCCGTGTCCTTTAGCGATCTTTTTCACGAGATACTGACTTCTGATTAGTTTGGTAAACAACGTATCACTTTTATTTTCCAGAATTCGCTTATTTTCTAGTAGTAAACAACTGAATTAATATCCCCTCTCCACTCCCTACTGCACTTTTTCAAAATCGCTTCGCGCATAACTCTTCTTGCAAATAAGGAAGCTAGGCTTCAAATCGTTTATTTTAAACTTGACAGGCAATCTATATCAAAAGTGCTTCTGAGAACCACATAGCCGACTACGTCGTTCTCACAAGAATCCCATATTATCATTATCATTATCATTATCATTATGAATGCAACTGCTTAGCAACCGAAGACAATGTCGGTGAGTTCGCAATGAATGACCGCAAAGAAAACGCCGATTAGAAGAGTTTCGCCTATCAGCACGACCACTAGAACAAAACGCTGATTAGATTGGCCAATTACTTCGCTCTCCAGCTAAAGCCTCTTTTATAATTTTGCTATGGCCTTTGATGCGCCGAACCCACTACCGTTCAGCTCTACGAGCCTAACGAACTTACCAAACCTTACTTTACTTAAAAAGAACTGATAATTGTGTATGCTATATTTGTAAATAGCTCAACTCTTTCGTCAATGTCTCTGCTTTTCTAAAAGCAGCACTAATTAGACCATCGTTAAGGCATAATAACATCGGCTTGATCATCATAAACACGCCTATTTGAGTTTATAGTAACTATTCAACTCAAATTCATTGGGAGAAGCGCTTGATTTTGAGTAAATCGGAAAAAAATTTCAATGGGAATGGGCAGTTCCCAAAAAGGCAAGGAACTTTGTTCATGTTTTGAAGACAACTTGGAATAAATCAAGTTATGCTAGTGTTGAGAAAGAAGAAGCGCACATGAAGCCAAATACAGCAGATGAGACCCACAAATAAATTTTACACTTCTAGGCGGTCCAGTTCCAATTTCCTCGTCTGCTGTTCGCAAGCTGAAAATATTTTTATAGCTATGGGTTCTTCATAATAAATATTAAGGGAGATGAGTTTTTCATAACCAACGACCACCCATTTCCCACCCCACCCCTTTCCTCTCCCCAAGGGTTGGTGCTTGTATGTTTACAATAGCAATAACAGAATATTCTATATTTAACAATGACGTAAATAGCCAACAAGTGTTGGAAGGGAATCGCCTACGATTTTACGTGCGCCTTTTTTGTTTTGCATACATACGCCCTTGAAAGTGAATGCGTGCAAATCTCGTGCGCGAAAAGAGGCGATCACACTGTCTAATATGATCCTTACACCAGTACGTCAACAGGAACAAAACGGCATCGTGTCACTGCTTTCATCACCTATTTTTTCCGTGTCCTTTCTCTTTCTAGAATGTCTAAAGAAATTAGGAACGAATCTACTTGTATAGGAGGGAACAGCGATCTGAACGATCAACCAAGCATAGTGATAATACACGCACGTTACCTGGTCCTTCAGCAAACGACCATATACGAACGTCTACACGAGGCATCGCCATTTCCGAAAATGTCGTGCCAATGTGTAATCTTGATGCTTACTCGCCAATTTCACTTTTGCGGCTTTGCTTCGCGCACTTTTCGTCGTTTCATCGGTGAAGTGGCGTCGTGCTGCAATGCAACCGAACGTTGTCTGCAAAAATTTTATATGAAATAAACAAATACTTTCCTTGCTTCAGCGTGGCCTGAAAACAACTTCATGTGCTTCATTTGGAGTCGAGCATATCAGCTTCCAGTTTCATTTAGAGGAAACTCGCTTATTCAATGCCAAAATTCAGCAACTTTCACTTGCCCATGGTCTAAAAATTAGCGCTTCGATTTGATGAGATCTGATTTTGAGACTTATTCCAGAAGATTAGCAAAGCCTTAGCTATAATTACAAGAAAGAAAACGTTGCGACTGCTAATAGAACTGACTGTTTCGGTCCGTTTTCAGAGTGCGCAATGTTAAGCACAAATCTCGCTCTCTATCGCTCACCTCGATCACTCATAAAAACAGATATAGAACAAAATTCGTGTGCCCATTTTTGTTGCGCCGGTAAACGGAAATATGTCACATCGGATTTTATCTATTCGTATGTGTATGTCTTCCTGCCTGCCTGCCTGCTGTGGTTTCAATTCGAAAACCACCGGGGCGAATGCAATGCATTTTGTCACGTTCCGGGCCGTGGAAAAGAAAGTGTCTAATAGAGGGTTTTTAGAAGCGTGCGTAGCAGTTAAAATATGAATTTTTATTTCATGCGCTCATCAAAGCTCACATCATGCTGGCTCACTGGCTTGCTTTCCTAGTTGTTGCATTTTGAATTCGCCGTTAAAATGGTTTGCCAGTTTTTCATCACTGTCCATGCTGCAAATAGCGCAATTCCACATCAGGATATAGTTCTGTGACAATTCTATAGCTGTGAACCATGTCGCATGGAAGAGAGAATGAGGGGCAAGAACCTAGAACAACCATTCCCTTTCTCTCTCAAACGTGAAAATTCACAGCTGATAAAGCAACATTCAAATTTTTTCAAGCTGTACGAAATTAATTTGAACCCGAACGAAAAACGTTGCTCTGGAACATGAAAAAATGCATCTGCTTCTGCTGCAAATCCGACGTTTTAGACGTTCCACCATTTCAAGCATCGATTCCTCCTCCCTTTTCACTCCACATGAAAACGTTACCAGCATGCTTCACGGGTTCTCACTGCTACCTTTACATACTGCTCTCTTCAGTACGCGGTATTTAATGGCCGTACAGTTGTCATATCTAATTTTGTTGAGGTTAGCAAAGTGAAAAATAAGAAAAGGTAATAGTGGCTAATCTATGCTCCCATGGAACCATCATTTTGTCTTACACATGGATTTTCTAGCATGTTCCTGAGGCGTATTTTCTCATTCGCCAATGAATGCAACCACCGAACCCATCATTTGGAAATTACGCGTCGAACAATGCCTTTCATAGTTATCCTTGTATAATCGTTCATACGTGGAACATCCTGCACGAAATAATCGTTAAAGCGCAAAACATATATATTCGTTAAAGTTTTCTAACAGTGCAAATGGGTATCAGGAGGCTGCAAACGGATGCGCATTAACCATTTCGCGTAAACTACGAAGTACGTTCATAAAATGTTGAAGAAAAATAAAATATAATTCATAATGCATTCATCTCTTCGAGCGACTACTGGCTGTACAAACTGTGGACGAGAAAAGCATTTTTCAGAACCGTTTTGCGACCGGGTGGACTAGAAATGCACGAGCAATTTCAGCATCTCCAAATGTCTAGAATTACCAATACAATCGATGAATCTGCTTGAGAGTCTATCGAGGGCTTGAGCATAGAGAGTTAAGGCATCCAATCACCACAAAATCTAGTTTCGATAGTTTCAGAGCGTGAATTGCTATACAGAGAGGCACATAAATATAGACGCGAGGAACTGACATCACCGTAATGCGCCTCACACTTACTATATCGATTGTATTGGTATATTAAAAACCTCGAAATGAAGTGGTTTTGCCTTCAAAATAGTCACCGTGTGACTCGATGATTTCTCCGCTATTGAAACTAATGATCAAGAAATGAGGCCACTGTAGCGTTATGACGAAGTACTTTTACTACGAACAAGACCGTCTTAAAATGCACGGAGAAATGGCACGCAGATAGCCGTCACGTCGGTCGCTATTGTGTTGCGTCAGAGCACAGATTATATGACAGCTTTTTGTCTTTTTGTACGCGGCACTGTTTCGATATTGCTTGAGGCTTCCGCGAGCGCATGATATCGATTCTAATCAGCGCCAATGTTTTAATCATTTTGGCGCTTATGCGTTTTCTTTTGCTGAGTCCATCTGATCGGCAAACAGAATGAACTTTGCCAAGAAATTTTACCGACGACAAACGTAAGTAAGAAAATAAAACTGGCTTCCCGGGAATAAGGCAGCGATGCATATTATCGAAAAAGCTTAATTTTAACATCGAGTAACTTATGATGCTTTTAATCACGGAATGTCCAGCTGATCTGGCTTAACGAACCAATAATAACGAAAGACCCCTAAATCGGCCGATTTACGACGTCTTCATACATATTAGCTGTAATGGAATCAATTTTTCGTTTAATCTGCCTTCTTACAATTGGAGTCGTTCGTGTTCTCATCTGCAACCGAAAGGAATGATTTTATCACATTCTAGACGCCAAAAGAATCAGAAAAAAATGCAGACCACAAGGTTGCCAAATCGCAAAGACCGGGAAATTGGAAAATAAATTCGAGAATTTCATTGTTACATGATTTTAAAAAATATATTCTAACATCAGAGTCGTTCCATGCCTCTCGCTGCTCCCACCGGTTCCACCGTTCACAGCCAGCCACGGCGAAAACGAGAAAGGTAACTTCTTCCATTCGGGCCACCCGTTGAGAAAGAAATCATTGGAAGTCGGTGCGGAATTTGCCCGTTTTTTTGGGGGTTTTACAGTATTTATCCATTTCACCTTCAGCAATAAATGAATTCGTTCCCATTTGATTCTTAATGGATCAGCATCCATCCTTTTCAAAAACACTATCATACTCCTCTCATCTACTTACTTTCGCTTGATCTAAGAGAAAATTTTGCCATTAAGTAGGAGAAAGCGCCCAATAATGAACCTAAAATCTTGGAGGGTAGAACAAACTTCAAAGAACGCCAAATGAACTTCCATAAGAGTCGACTCATATCGCCTGTTTAGTGTGGTTGCATATAGTTCAGACGATTGAAACTGGATGGATTTGTGACGGTGCAGTGAGGCGATCCGTAAAGTTCGTTTTTTTCCCTAGAACACCAGATAAGATTTGCAGTGAGCATATAGAATTGTAAAGAGGCGATCGCTGCCACAAATCCTTCAGTGACCAATTCTGTTTTCGGTCAATCAGCATTAATCACATCCGCAATGTGCAGCAACAACATGGAATGGTGATCGAAAATTTATCGCCCATGAACGATCACTTAACGACATTTCAACGGAGCGCTGCATGCAATTTCATTCGCCATTATTCCGCAACATTACTGCAGTTATCATTCGTGGCCATAATAAATCAAAAGCATTTAGAAAAACATATTGCGTACATTTATGCATACTGCATTTACCTTACCAGATCGTTCAGCCTCGCGTCTGTGATGCGCTAAGCGCATGAACACACGACGAGTAACTCACATTTTCGAGTTGCTATGATCGTGATTTGCTTTAAAAGCAACAATTTTTATGGATTAAGGAGAAGTTGCGTGGATCATCGAAGGCGAAATTGATAACCATTGCCTCATTTTAATGCATTCGACGGATGTTCGAAGGAATTCAAACGTCTGTATGCCACAGCTAGGATAACGTTCGCTCGTGAAGCCGTAAGTGCAATTTCCTGTTTAAGGACATTACAAAAATGAAGACGTTGTTGAGGAGAGCACTGAAAGAGAAAGGGCTTAGGGACTTTCGATCATCAAGAAAGTGATATTTCATAGACTATTAGGAAGAACTGAGTTGAACGATTACAAAAAAATCGTTCGACAAAAAAAATTTCTCAAGAAACTCCAAAAATTAATCTTACGGTGTTAAATATTAAAAAACTTAGGAAAGCCTGCCCAATTTTGCAAATCGAGAAACAAATCTGGTGACGCAATCGTGACCTCTTCAGTTTCTTTTAAGGTTACGGTGAAATTGAGTCAATTTTCTGAGGATTTTCAAAGAATTTATTAAATCGTCAAGTTCTTCTCGAGAGTTTGCGAAACATGAACTTTTTTAAAAATCCACCGGATTCTAGACAATATTTAATAGCCGAAATTTCTATAGAATTAGCATAGTCAATAATAACGCTTTCCGAGCCCCACTTCACCCAACATCTCATGAGACTGAGAAATCAACATAGTGTCGAGGTAGGTGGTCGATCTGGTGCACTTGAGATGGAGTGTTGAATTAACTCGCTCATTTTGGAATGTTATACCACCGAAGAAAGCATATATTAATCAAGGCCCACTCGAATTTTTAAAAAAACGCCAAAATTCACAGTTCTATGCTTTTTTTTATTATGGAAAGGAAAGATGTGTGGGCCATATCGATGTTTGATCGCACACGAAGACTCCGAAACATTTCTAGTCTCAGCATGGAAATGTAAGCGATTTTCACTAGCGAATAAGCTTCTGATACACCATTGCGATAAATTGAATACACACATTTATCTCTTAATTTCTCAAACTATAACCTTAGTGGGGAACTGCAGAAAACAATTATTTAGTCAGCCAAAGTTTTGAAGCATTTTTGAAAAACTAGATTCAAGTGCTCATTTATTCTGGAATCTAGGCAGACTGCTGTATCATATCAAATTCCTGTAGACCCTCCGAGAAAGTCGTCTTGTTTTCTTTTCAGTTTCCTTTAAAAGTTCGAAACCGTTCGCTGATTTTCTCGAGAATTTCCAAATTTTGGCTGTTTTAGAAAATTTCTCAAAATTTTCAAGAAGACATTCTGACGTATCAACCTTTACAACAGTTTCCGAGAAAATAACATTATTTGACGCATATTGGCCTAAAGTCGCATTCATAAGCGGAAGATTGATGGTAGTTGCTGAAGAGGAAAATGTTTTTGAAAAAAATCTAATTTCATCATTTGCGGTTTAAAAACAGGTAGAAAACTTTTGGCACTTAATGATAGAAACATGAAGTAATGTAGTTCAAAATAAATTCAATTCACCTGTGTCACGTTGACATTAGCCAATCATTAATCGAAAGAGCAAAAAAATGCCGCTTTACATATGATCGGCATTTTTGTTTTAAAAAAAATAAATAACATTTTATGTGAACTTAATGCGCGCAGAACTGATTGGCTGTTACTGTAGTATCTGCGTTTATCGGTTACCAGTTTCGATGAAAATCCAGTCGCTGTTCGCTGCCTTCAATCGCGTATGCAACCGCATTTAAGAAATGCGATCATGATGAATTGCTTTCAATAAAGTGACTACAAAGAAATTATTTCTACAAACTCTTTCGGTGAATTGTTTTCCTTTTGACATTTACATGAACAATCCGTCACCAAATTTTCTTTCCTTCGAAAGGCGTCAAAATTTGTTGAGAATGTTTCATTGGGTGGTTCTTTCTTTATTTCTCTTTTGATATGTTTTGACTCGTTTTTACTTTAATTTATCATTTTCTTGAGCGGCGGATTTTTTCGCGACCATACAAAGTCGTCGAACATTTGACTTTCATGAGTTGTAGGCTTCTCTTCTTCTTATCTTTCCTGTTTTTTTATCTGGATATTTGGATATCTTAAGATGAATAGCACAGAACCTAGCACAGTTGTTGTGTAACACTGAATGGAAACAAAAAAGAAATATTTGATCAAACGGAGATACTGACCAGTAATGACTTGATCATACGCACCAAAAATAAAACTACATATTTGCTATTTCTAATTTATTCTGCATGAATCGAGCTAGCTTTTTTTTTAAAACTCGATCAACTTCATATTTTGACAAGCATCTAAGGAGTAGAAACTCTGTCAAGAAGAAAACTGCTGCACATCTCGAAGCTGGTCAACACGTTCACCTAACAGAACCGTTGTCAGCAACAGGAAATCAAAACACTTTGAATATTTTGGAAAGATATAAAATGAATACATTCCTCCATTTAGCTATTTCTTCACATTAGCTATTCTCACATCGATTCACCCAAGACCCCCTGTCATTTGAACGTTTAATCTCCGTTTCAAATCGTTAAAAAAGGAAATAAGTATGCATGACTAGGATGTTTGAAAATTAGCGTTTTATTTCAGAAAAAAATCGACTGAAAATCAACGTTTCGCTTGAGAAAAAGTCGATTGAAAATTAATGTTTTGCTTCGGAAAAATCGTTCGAAAATTAACCTTTTGCTTCGGAAAAAGTTGCCCTTATTAATCAGTTGAACAAACAAAAGGACACATTGAAAGGATCGTTCATAAATTGCGCGAGTTCTATCCGTCCAATATTACGAGATGCGCGTTGAGGAAATCAGTAGAAATGCGCAGACGCAAAACATAAATCGAACCAAATCCGCATTTCATCGATAACACACTTTCGCTTTCGTTTTCCCTTTGTGTGCGCCTTGCTTTCGCCACCTTCCATAATACTTCCGGAACTGATTCAGTGCAACCCCATCGGTATACCACCCGTTTACTGATGACAACGTCTGACTGTCTTGAAACAAAGCGAATTCAAATTCTTTCTTCATGATGCTTCAACAGCCGTTCACCTCTTGCGATCTTTCTACTCCAACAGTTCAAAAATGCGACAGCATATTTAACGACATGCCATCGAAAAGATTTTGACCACAATCAGGTATGTTGTGAACCTCGTTTCGTTTCCAAGTTCACCAGACACCATCGAAATATAGATGAAACAATAGTTGTTTTATTTCCTGCTGAAACTACGGATATGCGATAGAGGGGGTGTGGGGGAGGGGATAAATTGGCAATACGTCTTTTTTTTGCGCCAAACAATCGGAGATGATTAGAGATTGCTGCTTCCGAATTTGGCAGTCGTTCAACGGCTCTCATAACTAGAATAGATCAGGCCCATAATAAACTGAACAAAGGTCTTTTTGTTAGATTAAATGAAACATTCGCATAATCGCTAATGGGTGCACTTATACAAATAGAAGATTTGAAAAGTACTGTGAACGCGGGAATAAAAACAACAGTTTGAAAACGTCGATTATCGAATGGCAAAAAGAACCGTGTAAGAGTTGCTGAACTGAATGTGAGTAAGGCTTAACTGAACAATTTTTCTAAATTTCGAAAAATGAAAACGACTCGATGTTTTAATCCCAACCGCCCGATGTATTTCGCTCTCGGAAAATATAAATAAATAAATGTATGTGAAGAACCCTTTCCAGATCTGTTCAGTAAACAAAATCTTACAGAACGTTAAATCTTAACAGTAGCTTTTCTATAGCTATCGTACGACGTCGTGCGGTTTTTTTTTCGGTTTACTGATTCTGCACGACTAATTTAAAATGCAGATGTAAGGCGAAATCAGTTGTTTGCGGATGAATCAAAAAGCATGAGCTCTAGCTCGATTTCTTTTGGTAACTTTTGATTCTATCATTGTTGAACATTTCGTTAGCGCTTCACTGCAACGGATCGTTCTGTGAAATCAAGGTAGTATCATGTAGCTCTAACAGACGCATAAAAACTTTTAGTTGATTTGCACAAAAAATACATGAATACCTTACATATATGTGCGTCGAATTCTTTTTCAGAAAAATGCGCATTAGAAATATCCCCTGAGAATAAACGAATCAACAAAATCAAGCATATGCGAAGTGGGGTGAGGGGAGGTGGAGGTTTACTGTTTACTGGGGGAGGGAGGTGGTGCGCATTATAGCAGTGCCCCACAGTAATCTAGTTATTTCGCAATAAATACTGACGAAAGTAAAAGATTTCAAATTTTTGAATGACTTCACGGAAGAAAAAAAAATTGCAACCTCCACTGAATCGCGCTGCTCTAAGCGAAGAAACTGCGCTAATACAATTTCAGTAGAAATTTGCAACACTCAAAACGAAATGTGTTGCGAATGTGCAGTGTCCTTTTAAGCGCCGTTAAAAGAGTACCGAACATCAAATGAAAGACAACGAATGAACAACGTTCACACCTCAGTAAAGTCGTTTTTTTGAATGACAGCTAAAAACGAAGGGCCGCATATCTCTCAAGAAATGATTACGGCAAAAAGAAGCTATGCAGTACGGAGAAAAATTAGAGCTGAGTTCAACGATGAGATTCATGTGGCGAAATCGCGGAATGACGACAGACATTCAGTTGTTTAATTCGGTTTAATCTTTGAATATCTCTCGCGTCACTCTCTGTCTTACTGTGAAGTTTGCTTGCCTCAATCGCTTTCTTGAGGCAAACTACCGGTAATTTCACAGCAAGAAGTTTCCCACCTTGACTCGGTCCGGACGACTGAGAAAGAAAGATTTTACCCATTTTTATAGCAATCGCGATTTGCCACAACCTTCCCGTTTCTATTGTAGTTTCATATGACATACGACATCAAAACTTTATCGTAGACGACAGCTACCATATCTTTTTGAACTTTCTGATTTGAAACAGCAATTTGAGTACCTATAATCGAGATTAATTGCGGTAGCGTTAGCGTAGATCTCGCAGACATGAAGCGATAGTTATTTCATTGACCAACGGGTGATGCGGCAAACGATTCTTCACAACGATCTCCATAACTATGTAAACAGAGGACGTCAAGTTTAAGGGTCAACAATTTTGCACATATGTAGATTGGTTTTTTTTTAAGTACAGGGCTAACAGCAGAGGATGTTTAAGACGATGGAATCGGAGTGAACAGCAGGAGATGATTCTCTCAAAAATGATACTTAAGGAGGCAGGAATTTTTGCTGCTTTCCCTTTGGTGAAGCAGGAGTGAACGCCATCTATGATTAGAGAGGTCTTCTACTCAGCTTATCTATAGTACTCAAAACCTTCTCAACGCTAAACTAAACTGCGGGTAGCCGATTAGTGCGTTCGGGTTGAAAACGCGGACAGAAGGTCATCGTCCTGCCTGAAGTCATTGGAGAACAAATCCGCTTAATTATTACACTTGATAGAGTCTTCATTCACTGCATTCAGCCCAGCGTCTTTAAAACACTAGTGCCCTACCGATCATCCGATTTGCCGTTTGCATGTGAGGAAAATCATCTCGACGTGAAGTACACGCCGAAACGTCAGAAACATCTCCGGAAATTTGGGCGCACAGCAACAGCTGGCATTGCCCGCCAGCGAAATACTGGCCCATGCGACAGGTTTCGCCTGTGGGATAAGGAATACTGCCCCCTTCCTCCCGGCCCCCCTCCCGCGAAGAAGCTCCCCATTTTCAAGGAGAACAAATGCTGGAGTCAAGAGAGAACAAATGCTGGAGAACAAATACTGGAGTCAATCGGCCTCAATCCTTAATAATCATTTTTTAAGCATAAATTTTCTTTTATCACCTAATCCAACAGATCATTCCAGGCGAAGGTGTTGAATGTTTCCGATTCATTTATGGCCAATTTTAATGCAACAAATAAAAAGTGCAGAAATATTTTTAACAGGTGACTGCTTTTAGTATCTGCATGTACATAAAAATGCGTGTTATGAGGGCTTTTAACCGCAATATATGGCTGCTACAGGCTGAGCACTTCATGTGTTGTGCATAATTATATTTGAAATTTTTCCAAGGAAAACAACAAACAAATAACATGAACATGGAAGAAGCGCTGAAAATGAAATGCAGTAAAAATCCAAATATTTACAGCGTTATCCTAGTTCAGTTAAACGTGCAAACAACGATCTTTATCCTGCCAGCTAAAACAAATCACATTTCATAGTTGTTTTAAAAAAAAACTATTCGAATCTTGCGCTGAAGGGAATACGACAGATTGAACTTTGCGACCAAAACATTTCTGGTTGGCTCTGTTTTTCGCTAATTTCACACATTTGCATATGCAGGACACAATACAGCCAACGCTACGTTCATATGCCTATCGCAAATGATCCGTTAGCCACCAAATGAAATGCAGGCACTCGTACATGGTAAAAAAATTTCGACACCAAATCCTTAGCAAAAGTGCTGGAGAAGCGATCGGATCGTTTAGATTATCGATGCAGTATTCCTTGTTTTCACTTTACAAAATCGATGATGTACGAGTGTAAATGTTAAAGTGCATGCCGTACTAGCCGGCTTGCACATATTCTCACTTCGTTGGAAAAATGAAATGGAGGGGTGCGAAATAGTCGCACAAGTCAAAAAATCGTGATCGTTTGGTCCGCATTTGCTTAACTAAGCGTATTAAAATTCGAAGTATTATTAAAACGAATATAATAAGAGCACAATTATGCACTGCACAGAATAACAATAGTAAGTAAGCTTTAAGAAAACGATATGTATCGAAAATGTTTACAACAATTGCATCTCACGGTCTCTTCATCTGTGCGGACGATTTCTGTGATCGACTCGTATGCGAACACGACTAGGTTAATTGCGGTAGCGTTAGCGTAGATCTCGCAGACATGAAGCGATAGTTATTTCATTGACCAACGGGTGATGCGGCAAACGATTCTTCACAACGATCTCCATAACTATGTAAACAGAGGACGTCAAGTTTAAGGGTGAACAATTTTGCACATTTAGATTGGTTTTTTTTTAAGTACAGGGCTAACAGCAAAGGGTGTTTAAGACGATGGAATCGGAGTGAACAGCAGGAGATGATTCTCTCAAAAATGATACTTAAGGAGGCGGGAATTTTTGCTGCTTTCCCTTTGGTGAAGCAGGAGTGAACGCCATCTATGATTAGAGAGGTCTTCTACTCAGCTTATCTATAGTACTCAAAACCTTCTCAACGCTAAACTAAACTGCGGGTAGCCGATTAGTGCGTTCGGGTTGAAAACGCGGACAGAAGGTCATCGTCCTGCCTGAAGTCATTGGAGAACAAATCCGCTTAATTATTACACTTGATAGAGTCTTCATTCACTGCATTCAGCCCAGCGTCTTTAAAACACTAGTGCCCTACCGATCATCCGATTTGCCGTTTGCATGTGAGGAAAATCATCTCGACGTGAAGTACACGCCGAAACGTCAGAAACATCTCCGGAAATTTGGGCGCACAGCAACAGCTGGCATTGCCCGCCAGCGAAATACTGGCCCATGCGACAGGTTTCGCCTGTGGGATAAGGAATACTGCCCCCTTCCTCCCGGCCCCCCTCCCGCGAAGAAGCTCCCCATTTTCAAGGAGAACAAATGCTGGAGTCAAGAGAGAACAAATGCTGGAGAACAAATACTGGAGTCAATCGGCCTCAATCCTTAATAATCATTTTTTAAGCATAAATTTTCTTTTATCACCTAATCCAACAGATCATTCCAGGCGAAGGTGTTGAATGTTTCCGATTCATTTATGGCCAATTTTAATGCAACAAATACAAAGTGCAGAAATATTTTTAACAGGTGATTGCTTTTAGTGTCTGCATGTACATAAAAATGCGTGTTATGAGGGCTTTTAACCGCAATATATGGCTGCTACAGGCTGAGCACTTCATGTGTTGTGCATAATTATATTTGAAATTTTTCCAAGGAAAACAACAAAGAAATAACATGAACATGGAAGAAGCGCTGAAAATGAAATGCAGTAAAAATCCAAATATTTACAGCGTTATCCTAGTTCAGTTAAACGTGCAAACAACGATCTTTATCCTGCCAGCTAAAACAAATCACATTTCATAGTTGTTTTAAAAAAAAACTATTCGAATCTTGCGCTGAAGGGAATACGACAGATTGAACTTTGCGACCAAAACATTTCTGGTTGGCTCTGTTTTTCGCTAATTTCACACATTTGCATATGCAGGACACAATACAGCCAACGCTACGTTCATATGCCTATCGCAAATGATCCGTTAGCCACCAAATGAAATGCAGGCACTCGTACATGGTAAAAAAATTTCGACACCAAATCCTTAGCAAAAGTGCTGGAGAAGCGATCGGATCGTTTAGATTATCGATGCAGTATTCCTTGTTTTCACTTTACAAAATCGATGATGTACGAGTGTAAATGTTAAAGTGCATGCCGTACTAGCCGGCTTGCACATATTCTCACTTCGTTGGAAAAATGAAATGGAGGGGTGCGAAATAGTCGCACAAGTCAAAAAATCGTGATCGTTTGGTCCGCATTTGCTTAACTAAGCGTATTAAAATTCGAAGTATTATTAAAACGAATATAATAAGAGCACAATTATGCACTGCACAGAATAACAATAGTAAGTAAGCTTTAAGAAAACGATATGTATCGAAAATGTTTACAACAATTGCATCTCACGGTCTCTTCATCTGTGCGGACGATTTCTGTGATCGACTCGTATGCGAACACGACTAGGCACCTTTCAATTTTGGACGACTCGCTCGGGATCCTCGTAACGCAGAGGTATTGTAAACTGCACGCTTAACTACCACATGAGATATGCTAAAAAGACATTTTTTTAAACGAAAATACCACCATAGTTGCGTGGTGTATATAAGGCGGAACAATTCTCTTTCATTAAGTTCGTTTTTTAAAGCACTTTCTGCTCAAATCGAACTAGCTTTTGACTATATTGGATACTTCTTGCTTGAAATCAATCTCATTTTGATCAACCTTGCCACTTTCTAATCAAACCTGATCATTCTTTGGGTTAAATCTGATCATTTCTTTAGATCAAACGCAGCCATTTTTTGTTTACTTTTTTCTAAGAAAAACTCTAAAAATAATTTGGCAGTATGCTCCATGGCTAAATGATATGTTAGAGATGGAAATTTACATTCTAGTCGCTCTTGCGTACGTTTTGGTTGTGATGAGCAATCTTCTCATCAAGTTAACAATTTTTCGATGCTGTTGGTCAGACGTGCATATTTACAATCATCGATGACCTTACACTGCAGTGTTTTGTGCTAAAAGCAATACGTTCAAAGCATGCGCTACATCGTTGCCATCTAATTGAATAAAAGCAACAAAAAGCGGAAGTGGATCAATAGAACATTCTCATGTATTTCAAATCGCGCTAAATGACCATAAAAGAATTTGTAAATCATCACCTCCGCTATTGGCATACACACGCATTTTCAACTGTAGCAATCAGCTGAACAGCTAAGATTAAGAAAAAATACTGTTGAAAATCCCATTCATCCTATCAATCGGCAGAGTGGAAGGGAGACTCATGCAGTGCCAAACGGCAACCCGGTAGTTGGAGAGGGAACATGGAATAACATGAAAGAGCATTTCATATCGAACTTTCTATGTCGTATTTGATGTAAACTATCATAAAGCGCCCTATCAAATGAAATGCAAATGCGATGGCATAATGCGCTCATAGCCTATGGAAGTTCAAGCAATCGCTGGTTTTGCAACCGGTTCATTGAGCTCATTCTTGTGCTCCTCATAATTTGTTATTTCGCCCTTTCCGTCTTTTTTGCTCTATACGTTTTTTTTTTCGAGTGATCGCTTTGTATTACTTCAATAGAGTTTATTGTATTTGCAAACAACCATGCAAACATCGATATAAATAAACACCTACGTTTCAGCAGTACGATTTTCGTTTGTCGAAGCCAATTTGGCTTGTTGCATAGCAATAAGCATTTCATATCGGTCCTTCTTCAAAACAACCAAAGCGACAACCCAAACGATTGCAAACGAGAGGGCTGCAAGCACGATTAATGTGACAAGCACAAAGGAAATGCAGTGTTTGTCCGACTCAGATTTGTAACAACCATCATCCTTGCGGTTAAAACTCGAAGTGTTCGGCAAAGTGCTCTGATCAACGCTCAATTCAGCCGTACTCAGCATTTTTCTTTGCTCGCATCACGTCCTCCACATCGATCGCACGAATCGTTTATAATATTCCATCCTGTAAAATATGCGAACATTGTGGCCCAGATCTCCATGTTCTTCGTATTTTGTTTTGAACGTGCTCCTTTTTTCATCTGTGAAACAGAATCGACTTGTTTACTAAAAATGGCCAGCCAAAACAAAACCGAACTCGAAGGGGGCTGAACTAGAAGAGGAAAAAACAAAACGTCTGAAAAGTAAAATACGAATATCATAATCAAATACGAGGATCACAACTCATTGAGTAAACGAAAGCCTCACATATAAAATAAGCGTCCAAAAATAATCGTCCAAAAACAAAAATGCATCATCCTTTCGATCTGAATGCACATTATGCATTTTGTTCATACTATTTCAGTACAATATACATATCACAAACTTCATACTTAACGCTCTCTTGTGTATCTTTGAATATGCGGAAAAAAAAAACGTCCAACAACGTGTGCTTTTTTTGCGTGCGAGTAAACAATTAACGTTGGACCATCTGATAAATGTGTTGCTTTGGACGTATATGCGCAATGAAAAAGTTCATTTTATTAGATGAGTATGGGCTATCTCGAATATTATTTTATTGGATTCCGTTGCAGACGACGATGATTTCAGGAAACCTTGTATTCGAGTTATGCTTCCTACGTCCAAAAACAAAAATGCATCATCCTTTCGATCTGAATGCACATTATGCATTTTGTTCATACTATTTCAGTACAATATACATATCACAAACTTCATACTTAACGCTCTCTTGTGTATCTTTGAATATGCGGAAAAAAAAAACGTCCAACAACGTGTGCTTTTTTTGCGTGCGAGTAAACAATTAACGTTGGACCATCTGATAAATGTGTTGCTTTGGACGTATATGCGCAATGAAAAAGTTCATTTTATTAGATGAGTATGGGCTATCTCGAATATTATTTTATTGGATTCCGTTGCAGACGACGATGATTTCAGGAAACCTTGTATTCGAGTTATGCTTCCTAAACGATTAGCGCGTCAACACATGCTTAAATGTATCGTACAACATCGATGAATCGTACTCTAGCGATCAGTTGTGGATAACGGCATAACCGCAAATATTACAAATATATCAGCAGCGTAGCAGAAATCAAATCACCGTTTTCAGCGCAGTATGAGTTACAAAGAGGCTTTCAAGTCTTTCTAAGCTTTTGGCGGACAACTCTCATGATGCCGCTTTTAATAAATAAGGTGTGGTTGATGTGCGTCTAATCTATTTGACGCGTCGGCTAACAAATGTGATGTGATCGTTCTACCTCATTCCAACAACTCATCGAACGTTCTATTTAGTTTCGTCTTGCGATCACCGAGCTGACTGAATTTCATTTATATCAGGAAGAAAAAAAATAATTCCAGCAACGCTCTCATCTTCAAAATAAAGTGAACAGATCAGTAGCAGTTAGTAGTACCTTCATTTGCTAGGTTACTGTAAAAAAACTAGCGTACGTTGCCGAGAGTTTAGCAGTAAAACGAGTATCATCAAAAAGAAACTTTCTATAACATCCTCTAAAAGAAGTTCACACGCTCCACTGACCTCGAAAGCGTTTTCATTTAGGCAGCGGTTGAAAAAGATTGGCCAAATCACTGAATTAATAGATATTCAAATCCCTAACTGCCGCTTTAATGCATCTATAGTTTAATCAGAAAAACATGCACTGTTGTTGTGCTGTGCCTCACGTTGCTTCCTTACGCACGGGCTCGAGCTTCCCACGCACAGGCTCGAGCTTCCCGCGCACAAGCTCGAGCTTCCCGCTTCACTGTGTGCTTGCCGCTGTCGTTTATCATAAAACATCGGTAACTTTGATCGATGATTGACAACTCTTCCTATTCAACAAATACGTGAATAGTTGTTTGCAAGCACTACTTGTAAAGGTTTTGAAGCCTATTGGCGACTATTAGTTGGCTTGGAAGCTAAATGCGAAATAAGCACGTAGACAGAAAAAATCGTTCCTTTTCGTCAAGATTTTTAAATAAAACAAGGATAAGTGATATGTTCTACATTTCGATATTCAACCCTCATGCTTTTAGCGAATATGAAGTGTTCCATTCTCAATGATCACAGATTGTTCCACTCATTCGTTTACTGCTTCAGTTGGGGGTGGAGGGTAGGAGTCCTCTTAGGCGTCTGAAAAACCCTTGCTTAAAAAAGGCCTCGTCATGGCACTCTGCCCGACTTCTCCCGTCATAGATTACACTATCGGCATATTTCTGAGCCTAATAAAAACTATCATCGGTAGCTCAGTAACAAAATAAATTTGCCAACAAAGTTTTTTATGTCAGCTAAAACATGCGCCAATCAGATGCGCTCACGCTGAGCTATGCATGCAACGTTATGTGAGGCTAAAATTTAGGTTATTACAAACATCGCATGATAAATGGCAACAAAGGATTGGAGCAGTTAGGCACAAAGGAGCTGTAGCATGTTATGCCGACTTCACATTCCTTATATATTACTTTGCGAAACATTGTTCTACAAAAAAAAAACAATTTCCTGCAGCGTTATGCATGGTAATGAGCTCGTTGATTTGAAAAAAAAAAAGCGAACACAACCTGTTTTCTATAAGTCATAAATCGCTTAGAGGCTAGCTTTCTCTTATAAGCCTTGAACTTCTATGACGTGACAACAGAAACCCAGCAACGACAAAGCTTCTCTTTAACGCAAAACTGAACTGCTGCCGAATTCTATTTCTAATGAGCATAAGAAGGTTGATGGCACAAAAAAAAGAACGTCGTAACGCGATTATAAAACAAAAGCAATGCCATATCCAAGCATTCCAGTTTAGTGCATTCCAATTCCTCTAACAATAGGTATTATCTTAAGTTCATGATGACTTGAACTATACCAACATATGTGCATGTTTTTATAGCTTAAAATATATACACACTAGCTAGTTAGGAAGGATCTGAAAACAAAATTCAAGTGCATGAGCTTATGTGGATAACATTTCCTGAGAGACCTTTAGTTCACTCTGCTTCCACACATTCAATAATTAGCATCTATGATGGCAGAGGAAAACAATGCTCGCGGAAGGGACATAAGCCGGCGATCTTCCGCTCGAAAAAATACGGCCACTTTTCTCTTCGCCATGCACTTTTGCAACAATGTGATGGCCAAGATGCCTTTTGCAGCGTCGCCTTCTCCTCCCTCCTTCCTTCCTCCTCCCCCCCCTCCGCCCCCCACATTGTCATCTACATCCTAACCAGCACGAGCAGTAAATAGGAGGACATTTTCAAAGATGAATAACGCTATCTTATGACAAACACCTCATGGATGAATATTCATCGCATATGGACAGCTCCATTAGTCTGACCCCTTGTAAATGACTAGGCACAAGTGCAAAAGATTTTTGCGAGCAATTCTCAAATTCTGCTATGGGTAGCACGTTCCCTACTCTTCCCCCCCCCCCCCCACCCCCCC
>JPKZ01001212.1:152532-195101 GCA_000803305.1 Toxocara canis
CCCCTTCCCCTCTCTCATTTTAATGAAGATGGGCGTTCCTTTTAGGAGAGTAGTATGTGGGTGGTAGACTTCTACGGAATTTCATCTGTCGCATCGTCAACAGCAAAGGTCGAATTCCCTTTCTGACCTTCATCCCCCAGCTAACGGACATCAAAGTTGTAAATCACCAGATAGCTTTTGTAGAAAAAACTTATTCCACGCTACGGCACGGTCGACAAATGCTTACAGCGTGTAATGTTAGCTTGACTTCGGAGAGGAAGTAAATAACGAAGACCTTTTTTTCAACAAATAGTGCAGAATGCTTTCGAATTTTGTATTTAAGAATGACTTTTGTTGTGTAGTTGTAAGACAGAGCGAGAACTTGCGAAGGGTTTGTCTTTCAAGAGTAGCGGGGCTTTGATACGAGGGGGCGAAAAAACGATCTACAATCCTCCCCATCCCGTTTCGCGCATCCCTTTCCCCCTTCCCCCTTCCCTCACCCCCATAGGAGGTAGCAGGACGCAGAAGCCATGCCTTTTATTGATGCAGTGATGAAAAGGAGAGTGCTTCAGGGACAACAAAAGTTCCTTTGGGATGGGAACTGAGGAAAGGAGGGTGGGCGGGGGTAGGCGAAATGTAGATAGGAATGAAAAGGCGATCAAATAACTTGGTTCCTTATCCTGTAAGCGAAACGTCGCATAAAATATTTCACGAGCGCTGTAGGCCATTAATGAACAACGAACATACCCATTTCATTTCTCTCTTAAACCTCCTACCTGCCTATCAACTGGAAACAAAAAAACATTTCAGACCCGTTTGTTCTACAAGCAGGGCAAGTTTTCCTTTTTTTAATGCTTCTAGAAAAAATAAATTGAAGTGTTTAATTGATATTCGTTAAAAAATCATGCTATTTTCCATTTCTCTTAAGCTCATATTATTAAACTGCCGATAGCATTTGCTAGAATTATGAATTGGAATATTGGATATTGGCTATTTTGGAATATTTTTGAAATATTTGCTATTTTCTTGCTTCTGTTGTCCATTAAATTCAGCGACACTACACTATGTACAAAGCGACACTCTTTTTTTCTACCAAACCACTGGTTCAAGAGCATCCACAGCAGTTGCAGATCAAAAGAGTGGGTGGTGAGAGGCTTACTCCGTCATCGGCGCATCATCTCAGAAGCCCTTGCCCTCGGAATGACAATGATATATATTAATCTTTACGCTGAATCATCCAACACTGATTAAGTCACAACATATGGAGCAGCACGCATGAAAAGTTTATTCAAAAATGTTTCTTTGAAATAAATCTTGCCTACTGAGGCGAGCGACAAACTTTCGATCACACTGAAGCAGCCTCACATCCTGTTGGTGGAAAGTTGAGGTACATTTTAGCGTTATAGATGTGCCAAACGCGTACATCCATTAGTGTCACGTCACTGGTATTTAAACGAGCCATTCATGCACCGCTGCATCCTGGGCAAAACTGCGTCGCCATCAGTGTAAACGATTTGCACTTCTTGTTGTGAAGAGTAGCTTATCGAAAGAAAGAGAGAGTGTTGCGCATTGTAGCTGGGCCCATTGGGAACAAAAAGGAAATTTGCCGATAAATTATGTTTTCAAAACAAGAAAAAGCTTGAAACTCACGTTTAATGAATAGCTTGGGCAAATTGGAAAGTACCACTTTATTAATGGAGTTCTTCCTATTTTTTTTTCAAAAATGAAGAACTTTTTCCATCTTGTCCCTTCTCTCTCTCCACCCATTCCATATTCCTTGCAATACTGGGCTCTTCATTCTTGTATTCAATGGAAGAACAAATTCTACACTATTCCGATATTGGAAAATTTTCTCGCTACCTGTGTATCTAGGGAATTTCTCGAATATTCTGAAGCAGCACAAAGTTAGCTAAAATTTCCGGCCAACTCGCCCGTATCGTAGAACGTAAAGCGAACACACAACTCGACGATGTTTGCAACTACTGCAACCAGTAGTAATAGTATTCCTAAGTTCAAAGGAAGCATTCGGTTTGCTTCAGTTAAATATTACTGTAACTATGCACTAATTTCATACTTGACGTCTACAATTTATAGGTTAGGCTGCGCACATAATTTTTTTAAAAATATTTATACGCGACAGAAAAGCATTTATGAGCTTATATCAGCGGAGGAGAAAGCGTTGAAAAGGAGTGTTACGAGTCAGTACATAATTAAAACGAGAAATAGCCAATCATGCAATCAATAAGCTAGATGAAACGTTGAATAGATTGCAGGTGAGGACGACGCTAAATCATTCTGAAAGCTACTTTAACGTAATGCATAATGGCTTTCATCAAGCTGGTCCAAAGCTGATAAACTCTGTCATTTAACACATAAGTAAAACATAGGCTTCCTTCACTATAATGTAGCTCTAATTAAGCTGGCCAAAGAGAACGCCGACTTCCGTTACTACAACGATAGCACTCGTTACATGCGGCTGCTCGTTCACGTTAGATTTCACTGCCTTAAAGATGCCAGCTTAGCGAACATTTCACTGCCTTAAAGATGCCAGCTTAGCGAACATTCCTGAACCTTAAAGATGCCAGCTTAGCGAACATTTCACTGCCTTAAAGATGCCAGCTTAGCGAACATTTCACTGCCTTAAAGATGCCAGCTTAGCGAACATTTCACTGCCTTAAAGATGCCAGCTTAGCGAACATTTCACTGCCTTAAAGATGCCAGCTTAGCGAACATTTCACTGCCTTAAAGATGCCAGCTTAGCGAACATTTCACTGCCTTAAAGATGCCAGCTTAGCGAACATTTCACTGCCTTAAAGATGCCAGCTTAGCGAACATTTCACTGCCTTAAAGATGCCAGCTTAGCGAACATTTCACTGCCTTAAAGATGCCAGCTTAGCGAACATTTCACTGCCTTAAAGATGCCAGCTTAGCGAACATTTCACTGCCTTAAAGATGCCAGCTTAGCGAACATTTCACTGCCTTAAAGATGCCAGCTTAGCGAACATTTCACTGCCTTAAAGATGCCAGCTTAGCGAACATTTCACTGCCTTAAAGATGCCAGCTTAGCGAACATTTCACTGCCTTAAAGATGCCAGCTTAGCGAACATTTCACTGCCTTAAAGATGCCAGCTTAGCGAACATTTCACTGCCTTAAAGATGCCAGCTTAGCGAACATTTCACTGCCTTAAAGATGCCAGCTTAGCGAACATTCCTGAATTTTCTCGTCAACGTCGAAGTTATTCAAACAGCGTTTTAATCATATCAATTCACCACGCATAAGACAGTATAAAATATTTCCATGATAGTGTTAATAATTTTTAGAATGAAAATAATAAAACGGGCGAAAACCGATTAAAAATAAAGTTTTAAACTGGCACCTAAAGTTCGCAATGACTTTGACGATCTTCAAAATCATTGTATGCTTCAGATAAAATTAGCCAGCTCAGATCCTCTTAACGAAAGCGGAAATTGAATGAAGTAGACGCGATCATTGCGCCAGGTCGTTTTGTAGAGTACAAAACAACAGATAACTCCTTGAACGATCTGGTAAAAATTATGAAACAAAAACCATTAATCGGAGTTCGTTCGATAGTTTCTCGACCTTTCGAAGGATTATTTAGCAATCTACGAATTGTTTGCTACTTCAAAATAGGCAAAATCTTCAATGAATTGTTAAAATTTCGATGCAATTCGCTTTGGTATGCATAAAAAGCAAATGCGTTATGCGCTTTAAATTCTTGGCGACTTTAGATCTTCGACAACAACACATTTATCATGTACACAATTCCCATAAGCATAATACCGCTTCGACTTTAAAGGGCATCCACAGCAAACGATTCTTAGATGAGAACAGCTCTCTATTTTCTTTCTCGATGCTTCGAAAACATCATTGACAAAAATCTCTGACATCGTTCGATTTTGAAGTGTATCTCGCTATTGATTCCATAAATGCTCTTTCGCTTCAAACGCAGAAAAACCACTCTTTCGTTGCCCATCACTCAACGTTGATAATTTATTAAATATTAAACTGTTAAATCTAATCAATTAATGTTAAGGGGCACTCAAGAATAAGAACGCTGAGCGCAGAATACACATTTACATTGTTCAGTCGCGAATGCGGCTCTTATACGACAATAAGTTCGCTTTTTTTGGAACCAGTTCCTCAAGAATATACACCCGTTTTTAAGCTTTCGGGATCCACAGTTGAGAAAGTAGGTTGGCGAAAATCAAATAAGCCAATAAAAAAACACTTTTCACTGAATTTGCCGTGTCTTTTAAGAAAATAAACGAACGACACAAAACAGTGCTCGACCATAAAATGCAACAAAGGTACATCAGGGTGAAGTGAACGGAGTCAGTTTATCGTGCAACGTTTTCGCATTTTAAGCCATTGTACGACAATAAAAATGATGTCCCATCGGTTCATTACTAAAGCGCTTGGTTCACATTCTAAAATCGAATAACATTCTTACGAAATAGCGTCTAGACGAACGATTACCAATTGAACCAGCTCCGAGCATTGGCTTTTATTTATCTGAAATTTTTTACGAGATAGAGCAGAAAAGTTCAAAGAGTCGTTTATTATGTTGTACATCCACAAAACGACACAACACACTGGTCACACTTTTACCGAGAATTTATTAGTTGGGAAGTGAGCACATGATTGTTTGGTTTAGCGCATTTTTTAGCATCAGTGCAATTCTTCAATCGCTATCGAACGTTTCATTCGTTTTTATTTCTCTTCTCTTATTCGTTTTTTTTTTTTGCCAATTAGCGCAGTTTTACGATTAATGAATTAATTTCACGCAATGATTGTTCACTGAGTGCTCTGCTACGCGAATGTTCGCTGTATAATGTAACAGTTCAAGAAATACATTGCTATTGTTAACGAACTAATGAAAGTAATCACCTCTGCATTAACAAGTGTCGTTTATTTGACTTTTTAGCACTTTTTGTTATTGACGTTTCCCCTACTATATTGTTTATTTGACATTTTCATAATTTCTCCGTACATATGATCATGGCAAATAAGTGACGAAATGTCGAATGGTCGCTTGATAGGATACTGAAGCATCGATGTTATAAAGTGACGAAACGTTCAATAAACGACATTCGTTAATGTGCAATTGTTGTTTGATACAGTAGAATTACCTACTTTATATAGCCTCTGTTTTATCATCATTTCTCACAACCAAAACGATCATTGTTTCAGCGTTGAGAGCGTTTAATCTCAGACTGCGTTTAATTGCAAAATTTTTACAATCATAAATGTTTGCTAAATGATCTCACCAAGTGGTTACAATTGCAAGCGCTGCGTTTCATACATTTATTCTACAATTTTCTCGGCTTTTAGACTATCCACGTTGACATTTGCTCGAAATTCCTCATTTATAAACAAAAATTTTTCAACAACAATAAATCGAACAAGTAGGTAGATGCAAGTGTGACGAACATGAGTTCGAAAATGTGAGATGATTGTTTCATTAATATGAAGGGGTTCCGGGAGTCAGAAAATAGCCAAGAAAAAATCGAATCAGGGTGGTACAAAATCACAAATAACAACATTGTCGAACCGATGCGATATTTGTCACTTTTTCAAACGAGATGTGACACTTTCCAAAATGTCGTTAGTTGTGTTTTGCACTAAACATTTGTGTCAGTAGACGTTTTCTTTTTGCAAATAGCAGCGATCAGATGAACTATCATGAAATTGAGTTGTTATTTGCCTTGCTCCATCTTGAGGCGACATAGACAGGAAACTTGGGAAGCGCTAACAAATGCAAAAAAAAAGCCATAGCGCAGAAAAAAGTTCATTGAGTTTTCGAAACAACTCCATTTTATCTTTCAAAACGATTCCATAATTCTTTAAACTCAGATATACTCATATAATGAGAGAAAAATTTGTGATCAAAATACAAGCATTTGTAATGCAAAGAAGGTCGACGAAGCGAATCGCAGAGAACACTTTGATTATTTGATTATGTAAAGTAGGTGGGTAATTAACACTCGATGCACGTTCACACAATTCAAAAAATTCAGCGCTTCAGACCTATGTGGCGAACGTATCTCTTCCGCAAGAGCCTATCTTCGATGCCCAAGTAAAATGATCAATCGCAATTTTAAAAAAAAAAGAAGGTCATTGCAACGGACAAAGCGTTAGTAGTTAAGAGCAGAAACCAAAAAAAAAACAAATGAAGTTCCGTTTGCTTGGCTGGAAGAATTGAGCAATTTTGGGCAACTGTCGGATGTGCGAACATTCGACGCTGGTCATCTTGCCACTTCTTCAACTGGAAAGGAAACGCTTGTGACAGAGATCTGAACGGAATGCCACTAAAGATACCAGTCCATGAAAGATCGTCGTAAATCTACTGGAATGTTTTTTAAACAGATAAATTGTTTAAAAAAAAGATAGAGAAAGTTTGCCACCTAACAAACAAATCTCAAAGTAGGCCTGCAGCAAAGGAGTTGTGTTCTTCGACAATCTGATTCTTTGTAGCTTTTCCCTCAATTCCGAATACTTAGGGGAAAACATTCGTGCTTGTTAATGATGTACATGTGTTAGACAGCTCTTGCTCGCCGTAGGGTAATCTTGCAGAAGTAATTATGAAGGCAGATTTTGTATTAAAACGTCGGAGATCTAGAAAGAGCTTCATTTGGTTAAACTCGAAAGAAATCATCGCGACAAAATACAAACCCAGAGTACAACTACTGAGAATAAATGCGATAAAGATTTTGAGATTGATTGCTTGTCGTTATTACAATAGAAAAATCACAATCAACGAACGCACACCCAAAGATAATCACTACAAAGGTCATAGAGCATATCACAAACAATTATGCTGAGCCACATTGGCAACTTTAGTTATTATGGAAAACAATTAACCATGATACGTGGATGATGTAAGCCTTGATGCATAACCTAACTAGCAATTGACTGCTTACCAAAGTTGCTAATATAGTCAAGCATAATTGACCAGCTTATGACCGACAACTTAACCTTCTACAGATTCATTGTTTCCACCCGTCTCACGGTCTGACCGAATGCATGATCTTAATTATGCAAGTTTGAGACGCCTTTAAGCGCACTCACTTCCACCCCCTCCCTCACCCCACACGCAATATTTGCTGTGGCTTTTACAGACTAAACCACAAATTTTCATGTTAGGCGCACACATTATATGCTCAAGCAAGATCTCGCAGTAAAGTGCTTTGCAGAGGCGACTTTACCAAATCGCATGAAAATGTCAAATGTTGAATAACTAGGATCGCAGCAATGGCCTATGAAAACGCGATCGACCATTTCATAAGTTATTTTCACTATGGTCCTAATGGCAGTCGAGAAAATATGATAGTTGAACTTCTTTTTCGATTTTCACACAACACTGAGGGGAGGACTCGCTGGTGTGCTTATTTTTCGATACGGAGGAGCATCTACTGCGAAGTTTTTTCATAATAAACTCCACTGTAAAATCGTTAAGGCTTTAATCGGAAGTTACACGGTGCCTATCGCTTGCCCTTGGGTGTGCAAAAACTTTTCAATACGATCGAAGATATTGTTACTTTATCAGCTTTGTAAAAAAAAATGAATAACTAACCTCATTTTTGTTTGCAAAATGTGTTATTTGAGAATAGGGCTGGATGGGTTGATCATTTTGTAATACTCCTCTCGCGTTTGGACAATATTAAAATGCATTGAGCGCATGCGACGTTGAGGGGCAAGAAAACCACTCCACTTCCTCCTTCATAATGGATTCATGAAAAAAGAATACCCGAGAAAAGAACGCCCTAAGGAATTCCAGATGGGCAACTCGCTCATCAAATGGAAAAGAATCAATATGATAATATCGCTTACTTGCTTCGCTATTAGCTATCCTCGACATAATAAAACTTTTCTAATTCATTTTTCAATTCATTTCGACTTCGGAAAATTGTTAACACTCTACAGCAGTATATTAATTAATAATAATTAATAACTCTACAGCAGTATATTAATTAATAACAATTAATAACTCTACAGCAGTATATTAATTAATAACAATTAATAACTCTACATATATTAATTAATAACAATTAATAACTCTACAGCAGTTTACTAATTGATAAAAACCTTTCCTACATTGTCAACAACTGCGAGCAGAACGTGAAAAAAAATCACATCCATCTGTTTTCCCGAATTATATTCATCACTCAAAACAACGACACAACAGCTGCTCATCTTATGCGTTGTCATTTGCAGTGTAATACATAGCTCTTTTCAGCTATACAAAGATTCTGCTTTCCACACACAAATGTTTGCCAATGATTTTCGATTAGAAAGATTTAAAAGGAATGCGAAAAAGTAAAATCTCCTCCGAAAATTATATGAATGTCCTTATTATTCGTACAAATTCAATAAAGTTCACAAGTGAATGTAAAATTGCGCATTGTAATCTAGTCACTAGTGATTGCTCATGTGGACTAGGCACGGCTTGTAACTGTAAAGTGTAGTAGGAAACTGGTAACGATCAAATAAGTTATTTAAAATCCGAGCTGTACCTCAATGATTAAAAAGCACTTAATCTTTGCTTTGAAAAAAAAATTAGTTTCGGTAAACTCGAAATGTTTCAGTGATGTAAATTTCATCAAATTATGAAAAGCTTCTTAAATAGGTAATAACAGGTCAGGTTAGGTTAGCTTCAGCAAAAAAAATCCGTTTAATTGTAAACACAAGTATGACACTCAAGAAACCGAACAAGATGAATTGCTCTTGTTCGCATACACTTTCTCGAGCAAGCGCTCATCACAGCGAACATTCTTTCGATAAAGCAAAACTTTTCAATCATTTTCCGCCTCTCGTAACCGCCTTATCGAAAAAATTTTGTTAAGCTTTTACTTAAAGCACATTTATGTTGAGATTGTGACTAGGTTGTGAAACATTTTAATGCGATTTACATTGTTGCTTAATGGTGTTGAAATGGTTGATTTGAATTTGAACAAAAGCGTATCGAATCGAAATATTAAGATTTTATTTTATGCATTATTGCAAATTACATGAAACTTATTAAATCGCTCTCTTTTTTTGTGATTCAATTGACGCCATCGAATCTTTTTTTTAACCCACATTACTCTTATAACGCAATTTTGTCTAAAGATAAAACAACGTGATTTAAATCGGTGGTAAATTATATTCTCATTGTGTTAAATACGGGTATGGTACATTTATATTCAGTTCATGCCAGTAACTAATCGATTGCAATTTATTAATTGATTCTTCTTCGAAAAAAAATGTCATAATTACAGTTTAAAAGAAAATCGCATAAGCATCTCTTTAATTTCTATTTAGTGGACGATACGATTGGTCCTTATTAAGCGCCGCAATCTTAAGTAATTGAATTGTGTTGGAAAATTATTTAAAGCGTTTTTGATGGGCAGTACTAGAAGGACTTAGCAAGAAACTAAAACTAGGCACCTTGACATCGAAATAACAACGCGTTATGAGATTCGTTCCGGAAATCACCCTAACCGAGTCCGAGAATATGATCGGCAGTACGGGAGCAAAGCAAATGCAACAATGAGCATCTAGTCGTTAAGGACGTCTAGCACCCAATAAAAGTACACGCAAAAAGATGAAATTAAGCATGCAACTTGGATAACATTGGCAGACCGAACGTTCAGGAGACGCCACTACAGCGATAAGCTACTGAGGCAATGCGCAAACGACCAACAAGGCCCACGTGTTCCCGTGTGGTCATTGATTCCTTAAATTATTCGTATGCTTATTCATTAGTGATCGATGGCTCTTTACGAATACCGATTACATTATGAGCTGAACGACAATAATACAATTTTTCGCCATATGAGCTTGTTGCTACACCTTTTCAAATGCCTCTTTTCTTCTAAAAGCTTCTTACATATTAATAGTTGAAAACAAGGTGAGAAGTGTATTTAGAACTAACTATTCTACCGATGCTACATATGAACATATTGCTCAGAAACTTCACTGAAGTTGTTGATAATTCTCTCGGAACATTGCTACAATACGTAAACGAATAATAGCATACAGTTCGGAAGGATTTATGAATAGACTTTTGACGATATTCGACGGACTACATGCTGCAAGCATTCGTATGAACGCCACATTCGATAAGATTAAATGCAATAACATTTTGAAATAATGCATCATTTTGATGCATAATGCGCTAAGGGCTATTGAAGCGGAGAAAGTTTTTGCGAATACACTTTTAAATTGGAACTATCATTCACCCCGCAAAGCGGGGGTTTTTTTCGTTCCTAGGCAAAAAAAAAACACTTAGAAATTATAATACTCGATGTGAAATGAACGTATGAATACAAACGTCATCAGAGCGATGAAGTGAATCTTATTTAATAAATATTCGATAAATAAGATCCAGAATTTGTCATGATACAGAATCATGTCTTTATTCTGATGGTAGCGTTCGAACTGGAACTGGAGATCAACTTACGAATGGCTAGCATTATCCATTCAGCATCAAGCAAGTCATACTGAAACGTCGAGATTAAACACTTTTCTACATAAGTACCCTCCGAGTATGTGGAGTTTTTGAAAGCGCCGAAATGAAAAGCATCGGCTCCTTATCTGAGCCTATCGAAGACGAAAATGCAAAAGAAATCGAATACCACTTAGAAATTATAATACTCGATGTGAAATGAACGTATGAATACAAACGTCATCAGAGCGATGAAGTGAATCTTATTTAATAAATATTCGATAAATAAGATCCAGAATTTGTCATGATACAGAATCATGTCTTTATTCTGATGGTAGCGTTCGAACTGGAACTGGAGATCAACTTACGAATGGCTAGCATTATCCATTCAGCATCAAGCAAGTCATACTGAAACGTCGAGATTAAACACTTTTCTACATAAGTACCCTCCGAGTATGTGGAGTTTTTGAAAGCGCCGAAATGAAAAGCATCGGCTCCTTATCTGAGCCTATCGAAGACGAAAATGCAAAAGAAATCGAATACGAGTGAGCTGCGTTAGGTAGGGCGTGCTTATTTAAAGAACTTTTGCGTTATAGGTGGTTGGCATGATAAAAACTGATGCTGATTGTCTCAAAATAAATGGGCGCCATTAATTTCAAAAGCAACCTCCTCATAAAATCACTCTTCCCAGATCTGCATTGCAATTATTTTAATCACTGCGAGCGCACTCTTCAAACGCACAAAAATTGCATCAAAGAATCACATTAAATGCGATACCTAACAAAAAAGGCAAATATGAAGACTGCTATTATTTCCAAGTTGTGGCCAACTGACCAAAATAGAGGACGAAAAAAAATTAATATACCTAATAGTAAATCTATGCTAGCTAAATGCGCAATCGCCATCTACGATGAGCCACTTCGTGCTCCATCAGCTAGTGTCCTCTTCTTGGACGAGAATGCACACCCTCACATCGTAGCGTGGATGCAAAAGCGGCTTCAAAATTTAGAAAGGCAGTTGTTTGACTACCCATCTTACAGCAACGACTTAGCGTTAACTGATCTTCACAAATGAGGCTAATGAGCAGGTGGTGATCGAAGCAATGCATTAAGTGAGCTTTCATCGCTTTGGCAGTCGAAGTGTGCCCAGGTGGTGTCTCGACTACTCGCGAAGTTTAAATGAGCTTGTAGAAATTTTGAATGATAAAATATGCAGGCAAATATTGAGAGTGCGAAAAAGCGTCGCACATGCATTTGCGAAATTCCCCTGATTCAGGCGTAAGAAAAAGTTGGAGCAAAAACGCGTCAGGAGAGCGGCTTCTACAGAGGAGAAGACACTGTAACATGGCGCCTCTTTCTTCATGAGTGCATATCATCATTCAAAAGGGACTCGTCATGAAAATTATGATGTCAACCCGTTAAACTTATAAAAGAGGAGAGCATGAGGCTAAGAGAGAATCATTCTTCAGAAGTCGCGAGGTAGCGTGGGGTTTTCGTGTGGTTTGTTTTATCGTTGAATTATAATGTTTTAATTTCTTTCACGTAACCCGTTGCCCTTACTTGCTTTGTGAAATGCTACAGTATCACTTCTTATTATGCAGACATCTCTTTTGAGCTTTCATAGGATTTATCCAAAGGTCGCTTTTTCGTGTGAGAAAATTTTCTCTTGATTCCTATTACAATATCAGTGTGGTCATGTAGGAAAAGAATATAAAAGATGCAGAAATGAATCTTAGTGCTCGATCGAGATTTTCATTTGTTTCGCTTGGAATAGGTCGAATCACGAACAGGGGCTCTGCTTGTTTGCTTTAGTGGGGCGGAAATTCATTTTATATCCTTTGTCACATATCATGTAGTGTTGGTTTTACTTTATCATTCGTTCGCGTGCTAGTTGGATTGTATTGTTTGGTGTCAGTTTTCGTACGTCATCATACTTTGCACATGTGATACGTCAATTAGAGGTTTAATTACCCAAGTTTGAGTTTGACACTGGGTAAGGATGAACGTTTGGAAGAAGCGAGACGGAAGCAGTTGCGTGAGTGAGAAGAAGCAGTGCAAGAGATCGTCTGCTGAAGCAGATCAGCGACGATCGAAGAAGCGAACAGGCCAGTTGAGTTTTACGACCTTCAGTTAATATTGGCTACCCGGGTGAGAGGAAAACCCCGGCAGTCAATACAAGTGGGGAGCATCTTTAAAACCTAAAATCTAATTAATGCCGTCTTACAAGCAATGCAACATTTGAGCGATGGACACGTGAAGAAATAGCATAAGCAAGTCTTATGTACATTCCAAAATTTCTTTTCGCTTTGGCTTCTTCGTCAACTTATTGAAGGCTGATAAAAATAGTTGATACTTTAAGACAACAAAATCACCGTAAATATTAAGCTATTAAATCACAAATATGGCGACATCGAAGAACTCAAACGAATTGAACAACAGTTTTGCACTGCAATAGCGAAACGTTTTCTTCGTGATAGTTAGTGCTAGTGTACGTTATCTTGCATTCGTTTCTAAGGGAAAATCACAAAGTCGATGGTGATCGCAGTCATCAAGCACAATTATTAAATAATTTGTTCCTTTAGAATCAAGAGTATCTTAGCGTATTTACATATAGTCGAAAAAACGTATGTCCGAATTCTGTTGCGCTGATAAATTCCGTTGGTTCGGCTAAGTTTCGCAATGATGCTTTGGCACTCAGATCGATCAAACGTGCATGCCATGGAGGATGCCGTACACAATTTATGTATCGCCGCATATGCATTCAACATATTTCGCAAAAAAAGAATCTTATTTTCATATATCGGAAGTTTTCCTCTCCGTACGATTACAGATTTGTTCCATTCGTAAGCTAGTGAAACCACTCTCAAAACTCATTCAGTCAAATTAAGGAAATAATGTCAGAAGTGTGTGTGCTAACGCTTCACGCCTCTCTCCTAAAATAGTGCGCTCCAGCTACCCCACAATTACACTAAACCATTTTAATTAAGGGATGCTATCAGCATTTGACATCCTGAAAAAAAGAAAAGAAAAAACGTTGTGTTCTCTAATCTTAAACATCACAACGAGTTCGACTAGTAATTAGCTCTAATGGGCTCCGAATTGGTTGTTCCTGCTGGCCGTGCGGAAGATTTGAGCACGTTTATCTTACTGAATACGCTTATGTTCATTTTCGTTTATTCATTTAGCGAAAATTTTGCAAGCGTTGTGCTAATCAGTTGACTACAATGCGATCTAACAAAAGTGAGAAAAAAAACTTGGCGCTTGTTGTTGTCATAGAAACTGAATTAAACAACAATTCAGGGTTTATATCATACATTATAAGCACCATTACAAGGCAGTGTGTATCAGTCAACGTTACCTCAAAGAATACATTTGAGCTGGCTGAAACTCACCGCTAACCACATTTGTAATGGCGATTTGATCGCAACTAGGAGTGAAATTTTCTCTGGCGAAAACGAAAGTGAGTATGCACTCGTTTCGTATTCTTGGATAGTGTGCGATTAATAATCAAGTATATAATAGAAAAGCACTTAAATCTTTCGAATCCTAGCTTGTTAGAACACCAAGTGATATTACTGCATCAAGTCAAAATCGAAATCTTATTCTTTCACTATTTTTGACTCAAAAACAATCCACCGATATGTAAAAATAATGAATGTGATAAGAAGGGAAGGCGAACTGAGATTTCGATGACGCGAGAAACCGTCTTGGGTTTTACATATAAATGTTACGCGTATCACGTGACTGGTAATGAGTACTGAAGTCAAAAAACGAGCATTCCCCATGTTGCATAACGAAAACGTGGCGTCTCGGCTACAAGCGCAGCGATCAAAAACCGATTGAAAGTTGAGTGGTAGCATTAAAAACGCACAAAAAGAGCGCTCGGTTATCACGAGCTGACCACATTTTAAATGAGAATCAAAAAATCCTCTTGATTAGGCCTCAGCTCAAAACGCCATCAACGGTGTCAATTACTGGCAAGAAAGTGCAGAATTCAACATGGCACGCCCTACTTGAAAAACGAGGTGGAAGGCTGTCTCGTGTTTCATTCTTTTGAAGAGATGATAATGGCCTAATGCGCCGACACGTTAGCATAAGGACTTTTAGGAAGCAAGAGTATTTCATCTGAGGCGCATTAAACTGGTCATAACCAAGCGCAACACCCACCTAGGAGAAGAGGAAGAAAGAAGAAGAAAGAAGAAAGAAGAAAGAAGAAAGAAGAAAAAAGAAAAAAGAAAGAAGAAAAAAGAAACAAGAAAAGAGAAAGAAGAAAAAAGAAAGAAAAAAAAAGAAAGAAAAAAAAGAAAGAAGAAAGAAGAAAGAAGAAAAAAGAAAATGCAGGTTCCAGTGCAAGTTTGAACAAATCTTGACTCGAGATCGCGGATTCCATCGTCCGCAGATGGTAAAACTCTGTTATCCAATCGCAGGAAGCACTCATGATGGAAATTAACATGGAGAACTCGGCATTTCTCCTACGAAATGTCAACTTGCCATGATTTAAACCAAGCGCTGGAGACATTGAGATCGTTTTGCAGAATGTGAAAATCAATAGCGGGGCTTTGCGGAGGGCGATATATTTTCAGAACATCTGCGAACAATTTGCAAGCGCTAGACAGATTATCGGACACATTGTTTATGTATAATAAGAACAACAATGGACCAAGCACACTTCCCTGAGAAACACCGGTGACTTGTTGACGATAGTCGAAGAAGGAATCCCCTACCTTGACGGTGAAGTGGCGATTCATTGGAAAGCTTCTTAGCCACTTTAAAGCGAACCATGAACACCGTAAGCTTCTAGCTTGTATAGAAGCTTACTGTGGCAGACCACGTCGAAAGGCTTAGCATAGTCAATACATACTACTCGGTTTGAAGCTTCCCATCAAGTGCACTAATTCAGTCACATACTGAGGTTATTATTTGAGGAATAGTTGATCGACCTGATAAGAAGCCATGCTGGCCTGGGATTAGATTGTTTTTCAGGTGGTGCTGAAGCAAATTATCCTTCACAATAGCCTCAATTACCTTGCACACTGAGGACGTCAGACTAATGGGACGATAATTCTCAACGCAGGTAGGTGGAACCTGCTTTAGCAAATAGGTGATTGCAGCGGTCTTCCAAGAGGACGGAAATGAGCAGCAGGAAATACTTCTTTCAAAAATTAAACTCAGCGGGACAGCTATAGTGTCAGCCGTACGCTTTATGAAATAAGAAGGTGTTCCATCAGGAGTAAGGGAGGTTTTGCTGCTCACTTTATCTATCGCATTTTTTTTTCCTCACAAATTCCACACTCACATCCACGACTGACAGTCTTTGTTTTGTTCTGAATAGGAATTCTGGCAAAAAGTCGTCATCTTTCTTAAAGACTTGACGGAAAAAGTCTGCGAACATATCACACTTGACACAATCATCTTGACACAATTGACACAATCTACGACAGGGCACGAAATCTGATCTTTTAAAACGCTTATATCTTGCCGAACGTATAATTTTCTGTTCACGTACCTATAAAACGACCCGGAACTTATCAAACGCTTTTCTTGATTTTTTGCAAACTGCTGATAAGTCTGACTGAAATCTCTAGCACCCTTTGAAAATGCAGCTTGCCCACCTGGCGATCCAGCCACAAAAAAAATGTTTTTTGCCTACCATTCGCTGTAAGTGTTCGGGCAGGGGTGGGAGTGGTTATTTTCACTTTTGCCAATGGGATGCAAACATCTATATTAACGTTCAACATCTCGACGAAACGTGCGTAAATTGCCTCGTTATCCGAACATTCAAAGAAATATATAATCCAATCGGTTCCTGAGAGCATAGCATTAGCCTTAACCCAGTCCCCCTTCTAAAACCTCGGTAACTGTGAGGCGAAGAAACTGGCGGTTTAACCATTACCTCGAATTGTATGCTTGCATAAGAGCGCTCTGTTTACGAGGGTCAAATCATTTGTGAGGACGAGGTGGAGCATATTGTATTGATGAGTCGCGCCGTTAACCAAGTGCCGCACAGTGCACTGGCTAATGAATGCCTCAAGCGAACCCGAGAGGTGTATAACGCCGTTCTCATTTGAACACGCATTAAAATCCCCAACAATATCCAATCGCAGGAAGCACTCATGATGGAAATTAACATGGAGAACTCGGCATTTCTCCTACGAAATGTCAACTTGCCATGATTTAAACCAAGCGCTGGAGACATTGAGATCGTTTTGCAGAATGTGAAAATCAATAGCGGGGCTTTGCGGAGGGCGATATATTTTCAGAACATCTGCGAACAATTTGCAAGCGCTAGACAGATTATCGGACACATTGTTTATGTATAATAAGAACAACAATGGAAGCGTTAAAGTAAGTGCAATTTAGTCCAAACCATTGATGCCATTGGGAATGTTAGCTTCAACACAGGTAGGACAGAGTGGAGGCAAGGGTGAGGTATTTAAAACCCTTCCCCCTTTACCCGCCCCTCGGACTGGCTTTCGAGAGGAGCGCATGTTAGGTTTGGGGGGATAGCTGAGACGCGCCTAACAACCTGGTTATTCCGCACTAGAGACAGCGCATTAGGATCTTCTCTAGGCTTTATAAAAAAGTTCTTTACGAATCGCAGTGGTATAAAAAGGGCGAATGTAGACTGAGGAAAACTTGGCCGAACGTTTCAGCATGTTGCATCGCGATGTACTTGTACAGCATCATGACTATTTCTAAAAACAATCTTAACTGGACGTCGTTTTGCTGTATTCAATACTCCCATTCCGCACACCTCGAGCGGGACGCCGTCGATGTTTAATTCCTCCAATATTTCTGCTACTGATTCCATGTCGCGCTCATGTCTTTGTTGAGGTGGGCCACGCAATTCTTAAACACCAATGAATACAGCAGAGCACCATCTAAAAGTGGTCTACAGTCGATTTAACATTAAGCTGCATGGTCATAAGGCCAACGCCAAAACTCCAACCACCTAAGCCGCCATAATACAAGCAGCCCGTCTTTAAACAGGCTCTGACGCTTATCGCCGTGGCATTTATTTACACGCGTCTTGGTATCTTTAGAACAATTAACACATTCGATGCCCATAATTAGCATATATGGATCAACTGCAATCATATTTAAACAAATCTACGGAAGAATCAGTGTCTTTCACATATGATGCTGTTGTTTACCTCGGTTTTCCTTTCTTTATCACCAGCGCTGAAGCTTTCGCGATGGTCGATCCTATCGATAAGCAACAGTTTAGCGTTATCGTCTACTTAAACTAATCCGTGATTTTATCAGAAACGTCGACCAGGTCACTGAGAAATTTCACCATTTCCACCACTGTTTGTTAGAAATGTCCATATACGTAGCATCAAAACAAGTACTTTTTTTCAGTGGTGTGAACAGAACTGGAAAAGGCACATATAATTTGTTTTTCTGGATTTCTTTTCGCGCATCATTTTCGTAACTGGATTTTTGCACACCTCAAAGTTGCCTCTCCACATTCGTATTCTGGTCTTAGATGAAATTGGTCAAACAGAAATGAATTCGATGAGTGATGAATTTTCTTCGGAGAAGAACGAAACGATTTTAATGCAAATGATGCTAGAATGTCAGTCAAGTCGTTTTGATCGCAACGACGACTGAGACAACGCGTATTTCGATCTCATGTTTAGCGCAAAATCATTATGTTTTCTCGAAGCATTTGCACTTTATTTCATCTCGCTATGCACTTTTCACTTCGTTTGGCTAAACTGCTCTTAATTTATGACGTGCATGACCGCATCATTGATTGTTGGCGACATTGAAAAAAATAAATTTTATCATCAAGCAAATAAACATATGCGCATTACTGTTAACGTAAAGCATATCTACATTTAAATGTCGGTCCAAAAGTATACAAAGTATTTCCGAATTGACAGCGGCTTATTGGCAGGATGTGATTATAAGTTTGCAGAAAAGGGGAAAGCGGTTCGAAGAATGCAACCAATGGACTACCGATACGCATCGACAGCTAAGTAATGAACGACTGCCATCATCTCTGAATCCCAAACTTCGAATAGCACGCAAGCAAAAAAAAAAGAAAGCAGAATATGATCATTATTAGAACCTTTAATTAGTAGTAACTCTTCTCCCTCGCCGCACAAAGCAATATTTTCTGCTCTTGTTTTAATCCCATGGCTAATTTTTCTGGTTCATGAAGAATAGACTACATACAGCAACCTTTCCGAAACTGGAAATTTTGCTCGGTCGCCAAGCGCGCCACTTTACCGTTCATCAAATCTCTCCCTTGCCTGTTCTGCATATCGCTTCTATGGCTATTAAGCGTTTGGTGAATTCTGTTGACTTCTTTTGTTTGACGTCTAATAATCTGTCTAATTAGTCGATGTCTAATTTGTCAGATATGGATGCCGCCATCGATTTTCAAACTGATTCAAATAAAGATTGCTTCGCTATCAAAAGAGGATGTGGGCAAAGAAATGAGTGTAGTCAGTAGATGGTGCAGGAGCAGGAATCCTATGAGGCATGCTTCGGACTGGTCGGATCCCTACGACAAAGATTTAAAATGCGAAATGCTTTCAAGAAAAACACCTCAGGCAAGTGTAGGACTTCTAATCCCTGCGTCCATCTCTGCTGATTCATTGGACCACCACGACAGTGTGGAAGACTTGGTCGGTCTTGCAAGGAGGCCAACTTAAAATCGTGCTGATATCACGTCATACTCCACTTTTCCATGCAAAATACAGACAACATCGATCATGCTGTCCGCGAAGCGTGGTACACAGTTATTAACAGCGATTTTTCAAACCCATTCTTTACAAAGAAAGGATGCTGAAGCACTTACACACTCACACGTATCACGGAGCTCATGATTAATTGACAATGGGGCTAACGAGGGATCTTTCGCTCTTCCAAAACGTTTATCGGAGGGAGTCCCCTCCCATCAAAATCTCCCGCTTCCATATGTCCCACAACTCCAACAGAAATTAATTTTTTGCAAGAACAAACAGCAATTTTGCTCATCAAACAAAACATTGGTAATACGCGCATTAGAGAAAAACAGATGTTTTGCTCATTCACCTTCATACAAGTGATTTCCGGTAAAAATGTGAACCAAACTCTGATCGCCTGGCTAATCCATTAACCAACAACCATAAAAGAGACGGTTATCATGAACTAGAGGTGTTCGAGTTCAACTTCAAATATCGACAATGCAAAAGCGGAAGTCATGAAGTCATGCGGAAAAAAAGCCGCTTTCAGTCGTCTATGGAGCATATAATTGCCCTCGTTGCCCATAAAGCGTTCTCATATTGCTCGACAACAGCAACTTGTAAACCAAATCCGAATATTTTAACGCACTGCAATGTTTTTAGCGGTCTGACAAAATTCTCAGTGCATAACATATGGCAAACTTGAAGTAAACAAATGCTAGGTGCAGCAACTTCAATGCTGACTACTGTTTTGTTCTTCAAGAAATATCACAAAACGAAATTGATAAAATCAGCATGCGGAAGTTCGGAAGAATTTACCGACCGTAGTTTTTCACATTCACCTGTCACATCAGTCAGAGCTGGAGCCGAAAAAATCCACTTGAAAAAGTTGGATTCATTACAGATATAAGAACGTCCATTGGCCTACGTTTTTTTGCGTTCTGTTGCTCTTTAAGATTATAATCAAGCCATGGTTAGCCATTCGAAGGACACAAAAAGACAACCATACATCACTGCTTTGAGAGGGATGGTTTTTTTTTTGAGAGGGATGGTTATTTCTGCAATCGGATTCATTCGAAAGAGTTACAACAAATTTGAAGCACAGGATGACGACAAAACGCTACAAAAACGCTACAAGCTTTCATTTAATTAATTAGGTCTAATTTAAGCACTCAAGTGTAAGCTATGATCATCGCCGTCCGGTCGAATCCTGCCGCTCCATCAAATCTTTAACTCAAATAAGTAAGCAGAAAAGCATCGTCTTTCTTCCGCGATTACCTCTTGCTCCCGCTATTATGTCTACCTCTCTCGACTTTACTCATTCAGCACTTCCTTCAGAAATTCCTGACTTCTATATTGGCGGTTCATCGTCTCAGAAGGATGGGACGAACTCCAAAAAGAAAAAAAACATCTGTCCCCGATTCACCAAGTGTGTGATATGAACAGAACTTTCTTGTCGGCATGGCAAAACACGAAAGGATTATCGATCGGGAAGCAACCTTGCTTGATCATGTTATGGAAGCTGAAGAAAACATGGACGATATCCTTAGCGTTTTTTTCAACAATTGAAACCAGCCCATACAAATTTCACAAAAAGCCGAGCACACTTTACCACCTCTGCCCGGTTACGTTCAGAACAAATCAGTATTGTCAACGTCAACAAATTGACCGTCCAAACAGTGGCGGATCAGGAATTGGTCTGTGAAAAAAGTCCGCATGCGGTCATCGAGATCTACTGCAAAGCGACCAAGATGAGCCAGCGGAGGTTGCCCACCACTTACCCACCAGTGTGTGCGCGAGTTGGCAACCAAAGCTGGTATCGTCGAGGCGCCGATTCCGAAGTAAATCTGTTGTCACAGACTCCGTCGCAACCGTCGGCTCCGGATCCTAAAGTTTCCTTTCAAGTTCGATTAATTAAAAAATTAAACTTAAACTTAATTCATGTACTACTATAGTCGCTTCCGATCTCGCTCACAGAACTCACTCGCCGGTACAATTACAGGCCGCCGTGAACAAGTACCAGCGGAGTTGGCGATTCGCCATGAGAAGACCTGCTACGAGATGAATCAAACATTGGCGGATTCAGGCTTTCTTAAATCGTTATCTTGCTGTTTACCCGCTCTTTCAATCTATTCGTAACATCAGCATTGTTACAGGTTCCATGACGTATAATCCGTAGAACTAACTAATTTTATAAGTAAAAACTTTTCGGCGCGACTATCACAGAAGTGTTTCGCAAATTCGAGCTCGTTTTCTGCAGAACTGTTCATTTGTTGACGCATATCGTGCTATGCAATTGCGAAGAGACATCGCAATACAATCTCAATCGTGGACACCAAAGCGATCGAATTAATTATAAACTAAGTGCACTTACAACTTTATTGCATTTTTCTTCTTTCTTTCCGCCTTTTTAAATGACAACAATTAAAACAGCAATGAACAATACGATCAACAACACCATTATAATTCATCATTTGAAAATGTACAGCTTCGCTATAATGGCTTCATCTACTAAGAATACAATGAAGGGACCTTAACGATTCCATCGGCGTAGTGACGAGCACTTTCTGGTTGAGTGACTGAAAACCAGTTTTCAGCAATACGCTAAAGCATAGTACTGAGGCGCATAAAGCGATATATATGTGGATCACCTCATGTCGTCTTCCTCATCGTTTGCTGCCGGGTAAACTGCAGTTTTCCATCGACGACTCCACATAAACGAAGCATACGGCACTTTAAGCAATAAGCATTCATCCTTACTGGCCCATTTCCTCATTTGTCAATGCGTCAGAGCGGTCGGTCGTTCCTTTGCTTATCAGTTATAGATATCTTCTAGCAGAGCGGTGTTGTTTATGATGAAAAGACTTGTAGAAACCAAATGAAATCTTTCGAATAGCAGTCAAAGCCAATTTCCGTTGCCACTATTTGTTTCGTTGCCTCAAAATCAGGCGTGCACAAAAACAATCAAGAATTATGAAGAACGCTGCTGAACGACGAATGCAGAATGAACATTGTTCGAAAATCGGAGAGCATACAGCCGAAAATAAATCGCTGAAAAACTCAATGAGAGTAAAAATCTTTTTATGGCATAAATCATGTTGTTGCAATTGCGTCCTTATGGCAAACTTTTTCTTTTCTTCATAAAAAACTTTGTTTTCATAAAATTCGAGAAAAAAAAAACTCTTGTTTAACTAGACAAATTGAAAACGTTAAATTCATAGTCTACTTCTTTCAGCTAATAATATCTTTTGAAGAACAATTGTCCATATTTTCGGCAAAACAGTTAGCTGCCTTTGTGTATTTAGTGGCGCAGAGAAATTCTCGATTTTCTTACAAAAACAGTTGACATTCATTCACTCACATTATCTTCTTGTTTCAGCTACACATAAGATGTTCGTACGACTTTTTTTGCTTATGAGAAAAATATTGCCAACTTGACAAGGAACGATTAGTTGCATATCACCGTATGCAAACTCACAATCAAGTTTTGATTGTACGCAGACAATATTTCACTTCGCGTAAGCAAGAAGCATGTGCTGATATGCCCTTCGCGAAATGGTGCAACCAGTGCTCGTCAGTATTGCAAAATTTTTTCCCTTTCATGCGCACAAATCTACTCCCTAGTGTTCGCACTTATGTACAGCACATTTCCTCGGAAACAGCAAATCGTCACTGAAGGTGACTTTATCGTCTCGCGCAGCTTCGTATTTATTTGAAGATATATTTTCCTGGCTGTCCCTAGAAGTATTTTGACTTTGGAAGCATCACTCTCACAATACACTACACAAAGATAATGGATATGCATTTATTGCAATGATGAACGAAGAACACTGAAACCATTCCTTTCACTCCAAAAGTATTCTTCACATCGAATAATCCACTCCTTCAACAAAGCTGTGAACTCGACAGCCACAAACGCTTCACTCAATGAAACATGATGATCTGTTTCTCAGAAAGAATCCGACTTCTTGCAATTGAACGATTGCTTTTCTTCGAATACTGATATTTGCTAATCCGAAAACAACCACACAGAAGCGTACGCACTTTGACAAAACGCATAAAACTGCTCAACCATTTACAGCACATTCAATTTGAAACACTGCTCGCACGCAACAACAACGCTTCAATTTCAAACGTATGCAGTTATAAGACATCGCTATATATAGATATGCACTATAACAAATCAATGGGCACAAAAATGCGTTTGCAAATATGCTATAGACAAAAAAATTAAAATGCAACATGCGACCGATCGCATATCGGCCTACAGCCAGAAAGAATTATCAGAGCAAATCCACTTGCCGAAATGCCCCAACTCCGATTAACAAACAAGAACCACTAAAGAAGCATGTAACGAAACAGAAATCGAGAGAAAAAAAAGTGCACAAAATAATGCTACAAACCGAACTCTGTCTGTCCACAGTTTGCGTTTCGATATCGAATCCCCGCAATACTATTCAGGCTTAGCAATCCCCCCCCCCCCCCCCCCCTTTCCACTTTTCGAGCTCGGTTGCAATTTTAGCTTTCCACTGCACCGATACGCAACTTCATTTACTTTTCTTCTTCATTTCCCCTTTGCAACATTATTTGTTCAATTTTCCCGACCAAGTTGCGACTTCACAAAAAAAAAAACGAACTGCGATATGCGCCCGTTACGTCTCAGTTATTAGGTGATCGGTTTGTATATGACAACGACTTTGACCGACAGATGAGTGAGGCTTGATAATTTATATCTTTCATTCTTCCCGTGTAAGCATGCGGAAACAATTCCAGCTCAACAGACGCAATGTATATGAAAAAGACCACGAAACGGCTAATAAAATAGGTGCAAAGTGTGAACATTTAAAAAATTATGAAACAGTACTAGATGTGAAACAAACTGGAGCAGCCGCTTATCGATAGCATAGAACAGTGATTAAAGAGCATGGAAGAGATGCTGACCACCTATAAAATCTCCCAAAAGATCCCCAAGCATCGTGAGAACCGCGTTATAGTAATCAAAAAAAAAAGCTTATGATGGCAGTGACACATGAAAATTGCAAACATTCTCGGAATTACGTTACAACAGATGATTAAAAAGACAACCGCCGTGAGAGCAGCAACTTTTATCCCACTCTGGTTATGACAACAAAAACAGCACCTCTCATCAACTTTCCTATGTCAGCAAATAGAAGAATGCCTTATCCCCTCGCCCCTTGACCCTCACGATAATATATAATATCCCTACTATCCCTTATCGTTTTCATGAAGGATGGCAGGAAATACATGCAAACATACTGAAAAACTTGCGATGATGAATTTCGGAGCAGCGCTACCGTTCATACGTTAAAAAATATTTTGTATTCCACCACTCTAAGTAAGCTTTTTGTCCTGAAGTAGCCAGCGAAAATAGACGTAGACTGAGTGTTCGATACCGCTCCTTTCCTTATTAAATATACCGACACTGCTTCAAACAAAATTCATAAACAGTACGCTGAATGTTTTGAAAGCACATGAAATGCACTTAGAAACTTTAACCAAAAACAAAAATGAGAAAAGTTTCACGTTGCAGCCAATTTCTGAGATGGAAGCACTGTGTCGTGCAGCGAAAAACGTGTGCAAGTTATTGCTGAAACACAAACGGTCCGTTGACTGATAACGCTGAATTTTTACTAAAAATGCGAAAAAAAAATCATTTCCTTCGCATTCCTTCCTTTGCATTTCTCGTTTGCCCGCACAAACGTACGAATCTCTAGCCCCTAAACTGTCTTATGAATTTGGTGGTTGTGAGCTCTTGGAAAACCCGAATCGCATAGGGATTCATGCTCACTAGGCTCGTAGTTACAATACAGAAGATGTTGAATGGTAAAGTAAATGATAAATCACCAACTTATTTAATCGACATCTGCGCTGCGCTTTAATAACCTTGTCGACTGGCTGCGCTAGAGAACCTTCCTCTCTTTGTTATCTCCACACTGATTGTTCCGCAAAACAGCCATTTCCAACCGAAGCGGCGGCAACGGCCAAGGAACCCAAAACCAACAAGACCTCACAGAGAAGGAATCTAACTGATGTGAAACAAAAAGCCGGCGAACTGCTCTCGTTTAGGAACGGGTTCCCATAGATAATTAACCATAAACAATGAAAATCCCTAATTACTTCCAAATGCCTTCAATCCCGGTCCCAGCCCTCCCACAAGCACAATTCGAATTTTACGGTCAAAATTCATTTAGCGATTTTTTTCTGGTTCAGATAAACGACGAACTCCAGTATGTGCCTTCAGAATACACGAGAATTCGTTACGACCCAAAAGCGCGTAAGCACTGCTGAGTAAGCTGGCTGCCAGTTTGTCGAAATCTGCATAATTCGACATGAAAAGATTGTGGCCAAGCTCCAGTCCCATCCCAAAGTCCATCTCATCGTTCGCGAACTGCAAAAAAACGTAAACGAGTAATCAGCCCTTTACCTAGCACAATAAACCCCTCTTCGGGCAAACCAGAACCCCCATACACTTTCTTCGAGGTCAAAGAATTAACAAATTCAAAGAGTAATCAGGTCTGCAGGACAGACACGGTAAAGTGTTTTCTAGGACGGTCAAGCATTCATTTGCAGAATTTATGCTTCATTAAAAGGTGTAAAAGCACTCAAGTAATCAGATATTTCCTTTCAACAATGGCTTTGCCCAATGTAAGCATCCTCGGAAACGAGCATTATTTGATGCGCCTCGAAGAGCCCTAAGACTTTAATTCATACATGAAACGGTATATGGCTTTGATCGGAATTAATCCACCCCATTCAAACGAAAGTAGACGCCAAAACATACAATGCCTATAATAGAAAGCATGAATTTGCAAGCGACAGAAAGCAAGAATATTTATTCAGTAACAATATTAAATCAGCGAGAACATATAGTCTTTAAAAACGCAAGAAAATAAAAGACATGAGTTGTCAGTGAATAAATGTGCTTGTGCTTTTGGAGAACAAATAATGAAAGAATAATTATTGTGATTCGTAAGGATAAAGGGATTATATGTGTGATAAAGGGATACGCTCGCAGGGATAAAAGAATAAACAACTGCTCAGATATATGTATGATTCGAACAATGAGACGATAAGCAAGGGGGCAAAGAAGCAGAAAATGTGATATTTTAAGTGTCATTGACGCTATTGCACAATTATGAATTATGGCGATAATTAGACCTATCAGGTTAAGTTCAAAAGAACACACCCCCACTCGGGAGAGAAAACAGAAACGAACCTGTACATACGATACCATCTCCATGATTTTCTCCATTAACTTATGTTTGATGTCCGCATTATCAGCCGTTCCAATTTCCTCCAGCAAACGTTTTAACCTCGCTTAAACAGTACAATGTATTTAAAAATAAACTGCCAGCCCCACAAATTTCATACACTTTTACGATCATACTCGCATGTTTACTTATCGTTGGCAAAAAAGGCTGGGCGATGAACCGCTAGTCAGTCGAATTAGGTAGGTAATAAACGTCCGTAAAGGAGTCAGTTCGACGGCACTTACGACGCCCAGCCAGCTAACCATAACAAAACATCCGCATTTATTAGCACCTATAGTCCTTGCCAGCTTGCCGATGACAGTCACGTATTACGACTATATGGCTCCATTTTCAGCTACGAAAGCTGAATATGCCTTCACTGCGCTCATGAGTGACGAAAACGATTCATGTTCACGGTGTGAGCACTTTTGGTGGTGCACTTCCCTGCATTTTCTAAATCGTGGGGCTGCTCGGAAAACGCATGTCAAGAATGAATACTGTGAAATTACGAGGCATTTTACGATTACGCACAAAAAGGTCTAAGTAGCTACTAGATATGAAAGCCTCATAAATGCTAAAATGACAGTAGTGAACAAAGATCTTAATCATCGAAACCTGCAGAAGGGAAACTGGCGCAAATGGCGTTTCGTATGGTGCTAGGTGGAAATTTACAGTCAGTGCCTCAAACAATGTGCTCATGAAAATAAACGTACCAGGTGTTTCACTCAACGGACGGTACCCGATATCATTCTCCACCTTAACAACGATTCCCAAACCATGAAACGGTTCGCCTAAACTCTGCTTGCGCCGTTTCGCTCGCAGCTCCTTCAGCGCCGCGTCATACTTCTGGCGGAATTCTGAAGCGCAAAAAGGTTATAAGGACTACTAGCTCGAATATCTCAAAACACAAAACGTCCTCGCCATCTATGATGTTTCTCATTCGATCTCCTTCGTTTCCTTCCCTGTCTCTTTCCTTGCTCCCCAAAATCTTCTGTCCTTCCCTGCTCTCCCCATATAACCCTGAACGACCGCGTATTGATCGTCCTGCACGCTATATATGTGTACCTAAATTTTCATACTGCATCACGACCACAGATCTGCGACTCGAATTTTTCAACCCTGAAGACACCTACAAAGTTACCTTATTATCGCAAATAAAGCCCCAGGGGATATAAACTTAGATTCCCCGGAAGCGAGGCGGAGTTTGTCTTTTTCAGTCTCTGCCGAATAATGCTTCCCGTGTAGAAGCCCCTAATGTTCCTTCGAAGGAAGGCTCCATCCACAGTAACACGGAACCCTGCTGCCCGAATCCCCTGTTATTTCGTGATGTCAAGAGGGAAGAGGTTCCCAAATGAGTCGATAGGATGCCCTTCAACTTCGTTTCAATTAAAACAAAAATTAAAACCCATCAACGATATTCCACATTGTTCTCACGAAAGAAGCAGCTTATGGTTATTTTGCAGCGATATGCTCCACATAAACGTCATGTTTAGCGCTGCTATCAGCTTACGACTGTTTATGACGACACGATAAAAGAAAATCAGCGCTGTCATGTTATAATCATGCATGGACATTAACGATCATTGAGTTTACAAATCGTAATGTCACTGAGTTTATATCCGTTCAATTTTGGACAGACTCTGGTGCATTTTCGACAGTACGATTGCTACATCTACCGTGATAGCTCGAATAGAGCCCTGGGGGGTTAAAGAGGCTAACGCTATTTAGGATCAAGGACATCTGCAATGGGATTATGAAGAGACGAGCTTATTTTTTAGCATCTGCTGAATGGTTTTCAAATTCCAAGCCTACGGTGTTTCAGAGCTTTTGCGACCAACGAGAATATTCATTCGCCATGCCTCGCAGGTGACGGAGGAGACAAGGACAACAAAGATTCAGCGTGGGTGTCTTGTTGTCAGGACAGCAGCACCTCGGGTAACATGGGACATGAGCTTCCAAACAATCCTGGTGTATTTGAATACTGTTTACGTTAAAGCATTATTACCTTACAGTGGTTTAATTAAGCTATTTACCAATTCCATTTCACACATGAATGACCAACAAAGCGAGGCTCTTAATGTGCATTAAAAAGTTAGGCTTTTAACGCGTTCCCTTACTGTTTAGTAACGTGAGGATAGAGATAGAAGATCGATATCTTAAAAATCAAATCTCACCTTTAGCATCGTACTTCCCTTTATCATTACATAGCGCGCAATCCGGATGAACCAGTTTTGTCAGAAAAGCGTCTGCATTTGCTAGTTTGTCACCGGCTCTGTTCCTCAGCCATGCAATCATATAAACTGGGTCGGATATTCCAGCAATATCCAACTTGGCAAAGTGTTCCATTTTGCTGTCTACATGTATAAGCAGTGGCTTATCCTCATCTGGGGCATCGCTGCAGTTAAAAACTTTTAGTAAACGTAAAAACACTTGTTCCTACAGTAATTTCTGCCCTAAAAAGAGATATTAATAAACACATTTTACTTATATACTTAATTTGCAATAACCGAATCGTTTTCAGATAACAATAATTACTCTGCCCTGCAGTTAACGGAGTTTTCAGAAATTTACTTTATTGGTTTACGGAAGTAGCAAACCATTGCACTTCGACATAGATCAAAAATAGAAGACCCATATCTTATTAATTTCTCATAAAAGTTACTTAACAACCTCCCACAAAATATTTCCTAATTACCGCAAAAAAAAACAAGGCCTCCGAATCTCGGATCGCATGTCAAGTGACGGCCTGCTTAGGATTTTGACGTCTCTATACTTCTCCGACCAACTACTACAGTCCTGGTCTCATTCAGTAACCGAATATATTTCGATGGGGACTACGGATAGCAGAGTGGTGCTTTGCATCTTACTGCTTCCTATTGTGAACCTCATCTAGTGCGAATGCACATCCCGTGAATACTCCTCATATTAGCTCTTACCGCTTATGTAGTGCCAGAGATTAAGCAATAAGCGGACGTAGCTCGTTCCAGAGCATAAGCGATTTCTGTCATAATTCCACGAACACTAAAAAAAAAATGCGCCTGCGCCACAGACCGTCAGTCCCACTCGATGGTTTTTGTTCCGTCGCTCGTATCTCGGCTCCGCGCGGACAAATTTGGTGAACATGATATCATTCGATCACGAAGAAGATTGGAAACTTTCAAGCGTATAGGATATCGTGCAATACAAACATAGAAGCATTTAGCTCAAGCAGGCATCGAAACAGTGCAGCCAACAATAAATCCTCTGCTTCTCAAGTTTCTGCGATTAAACTAACGGTAACTCTTCTGCGATTAAAATTGGTCTTCGACAAAGTTAGTAGCTTTTTAATTGGGATTTCGCTTAAAACGAGCAAACCTCCAATAAGCGAAACGTCCTTCGTCGTAAACAGCAATAGTCCGCATTTCCGGCAAGTCGCTTGAGAATCTGTCTTTTGTCAGGAGAAGCGCCTCGTCTTCTGTAAGCAGTCGATCGAAGTGACCCGCCAGATAGCCGAAAACGCCCACTAATCGTAGATTCTTCAACACATTCAGCACATCTGAAACTGGTCAGTCGTGTAACTTGAATTAGGCTTTCGTGAGTTCCACTCAAGGAATGCAGTCCTCACGATACATCACGCTAGGTGGAAAAGACGCAAGCAGCGAATGCGAAGTACGAAATTGCGTAACACGAGTAGTCCGCATTCGTATTCCCCTACGCTTCCCTTGTCCCAAATTTCGATCCTATAGGCGAATCCTCCATTCTCCCCAACTGACAAGAAGCGACATTCTACAAGCCTCATCAAACAAGGCGACACTCTAAGGGTGGGAGTGAAGAGAGGAGAGAGGGAATGCATTTGGCTGTCCACGTCCGACGGTACTCAGCCGCCTGAATTACGCCACGAGCGCAAGACAAGAGCTTAATGAGAGGTGCATAACAAACTATCCTGCCAAGTGTGACAAATGCCCTTAATCAGCATGACGTATAATCTATTTCACAAATCGGCTCTAATGCAAAATGCTTAACACAGTGTCACCACGGCGTCGCGAATCACGAGCAGGATGTAACCATTAAACGGATTGAAATCTAATATTCGACCTTTAAATCATATTCCGCTCATACACATGGATCTCCTCCCATCACTGTCAACTCCAGCAGCACAGCCGAGAGCAACATCATTCTACTGCCGAGCAAAAGCTGCATGAAAAAGCAAAAACGTTGCTTTTGCGTGATCCTGAGGGAAGGAAGGAAACATGAGGTGATGTCGCAGAAATTTTACGATTTGGCAATTCATGCAGAAAACCCCTCTAAACGACGGTGGGAATCGTCTAATTGTAAGCAGTAATTCTGCCATTAAACGACAAACAGAAGGCGAACAGAAAGCTGTAACAAACTTTCCGAAGCGAACTTAAATTTGGAAGTGCACTATGATGGCGACCAAAAATCTACATCTCCACACCGTCCTCTTTCCTTCAACGGCCGACAAATTACAAGTCAGAAGCTGATTTTGAAAGCGCAAATCGTAAATTAGTAGCAAAAAAAGTGAAATAAAAGAGTGAAAAAGCAAATGAAGTTTTTCAGGTCCCTCCCCTCACATCCCTCCCCCCACCTCCTTTAAGCGAACAACCATTGTATGAGGACGAAGGGTGTCGTCGTTCCATACTGAACTTCCTGAACTGCAAAAATAATCCCATTTCCTAAGTATTTTGAGCCTCCAATATTTATTTTTCTCGAATCCATCTGGCGCCTGCGAATACCCCTGATAAAACGAGTATCAAAACAATAAAATGAACTAACTGCATGGATCGCTGCCGCATTCGTCCTTAAGGAGAGAGTTTATGTCTTTCCAGAAGCGGAAAAGTTCAGATGGGAACGAAACGAGAAATTTTGAATTGACATCCTTGCTGAGCTCATCATCTGCAACATCCACCTTGGTATGTTTAACGCTTTGTTCCGCACAGGCACCGCTAGCCGATCGGCTACGCTTAACCTGAAATCGTAACTCCAAAGATGACAATACTTTGGGATTCCGAATCCGCGACGAACCATCTCCAGAATGGACGTTGTCTCTCCCAAATGCAATTGTTTACCAATGAGATATTCCTTCAAAGCCTAGTCAACAAACTCTTCCAAAAACATTATTTGACGTGCACCGTACGACCTATCGGACGCCAAGGAACTGACTTCACAAACTGTTGCTGTACCCAGTCGGCATGGGAAGAAGAACGCATGAATCTCTAATGTTACAGCATTGCCTTTTAAAAAAAGTTCCTGATTGTGCAGCAAAGAATTTGTTCGGAACGAGGATACAGGGAAGCAAATAATACTGCTTCCGGTTAAGCAGTAAAGTTTCTCCTGTATCTTAACCAAAGCTCCAATATTTTCTACTATTCTTTCAGAGTCGAAGTCCTATGTTTTTCTACCTAAGCATCTCCACTGGACCATTTAGGCGAAAAAAAACTCTCACTACGATGAATGAAGACCTTTATTAAGGGATAAAAACTTCCACTTTCATCATAAACATTTTCCTCAAATGACACAATCCTGCAAAAAATTCTTGAAAGAACCTTTGTGGGTGATTCGCCTGAAGTCGAACCATTCTCCCGTACGTCGTCGACGCCTTCGTGAGAGAAATCCTCCATATGCTTCTTGTTCTTTCGACGGTAACACCGCACTCCAAATTTACAAGGGGGTGCCATCGTCTTCTAATTCACTTACGATAGACAACTTCTTCGCACTGCTCTGAACTTCACCACGCTGGCAACGCTGCATTCAGTTCCGCTCGAACACCGCTCGCACCTATTACAACAAAAATTTCGAAATCCTGCTCCATGCTAAAGCACCCCCTCCCCCCTCCCCCCTCTTCGCAAATCTATACCCGAAAGGCGTATAGAACGAATTGCAAACACACTGAATACGAAGCCTGTGAACTGAAATGACGTGGCGAAAAGAACTGAATGAAATCTGGAGCAGCCGGATATGGGCAAAATGCAACAGTAAGCTGGCCGAGAATATGTCCTCGATAACGTGAAATATTAGGTCCATTACTGTTAGGTGCGCACGTACTTTATCGCTGGTATTAACTATTCAGGATTTCGCAGCCCACAACCGTTAAATTTGTATATCCCCCGGGCCAAACAGATCACGCCGCATCACGCATCACCGACCATGTAAGGAGTGTTTCTTGATGCTTATTGCCTTGTTCAACTGCCGCATCTTACCACTCGGTCAACATAAAAGCCGCGGTCGGGGAACACAGCCAATACGAAATGTACCAAGCACGTCATAGTACCGTCACAAACATCTCGCCGAAAGCTTCTTTTTGTGATCCTCTAAGCAACCCCAAAGTTTCCAAATTATGCGTGTATCGATCCTGGACGGCTAAGCTATTAGCATATTTTCGATGCTTCTACCGCTAATATATGATATTCATTTTGTCTTAAAAACACATGATTTAGTGGATATCTGCATATTTAGAGCACAAATTCGGTTCATCTCAACTCTAGACACCTATGTGCTTCCCAATAACATTCATTCCTCTTAACGCCAACTCACAGCAATTACATGACGACTGAAATACCCCGCTTCTTTTACACCTATCTATTATAACGACGATACTAAGTTTTAACACATGGATGTAATCGCATCTCCCATAATTTTTTGTACAAAACTTTATGTAACCGCTGTAAGCCAAACAAATCAGAAATGTACAAATTTATTCTCTCGGTCCGAAAAAACTGACACACCGCTGCACACGCCGCGCAAACGCCATTCTACCACGGATTGGCACCCAGCCATGAGAGCATGCAAAGATGAGAGAGAGACAGAGGGAGAGAGAGCGCGGACGTTCGTTACTGGCGAGGCGGTCTTCATCACCGTTCACAACTAAAAACGTATCCAAAGATTTACCAATATTTGATGAAGGAACGTGGTTTGAAAGGCGAGTCTAGGCATGCTTTGAAGAGCATTAAGAATTCCATAAGAATCACTCATAACTTGGACTAAAATTTTGTAGGAACTTTTCTATAACGTCAAATTCTCATGTAACGGGCAATCGACATCAACCATAGGTAGGATCGCCGATATATCTCGGCCAAGAAGTGCATAACTGAACAAGATTGAGAAACGAGGCTAGATATTTCTTAAATAGCACTGAAAGCTCTACCACAATCACTCATAACCTGAACCAAAAACCAACTTCTTTTTAACATCAAATTCTCATATATATCAGCGACCATTCAGTGCACGTTAGAGCTGTGCATTAGATAAGGATTCGATGTTACAGAGGTTCCTGTATGCGTTTTTCGCAGTCGATTTCGCATCACACCTGGATGTCTCGTCTCCTACCTCACATCCACCTCTCTCCCTTATTTCCGAAGATTTTTGCGGGGCCCTCGTTTTTGGAACAAATTTTTTTGGACCACGATTTTTGGACGAAATTTTACGGCATATCATTTTCGAGCATTTTCAAGAGAAAAGACTTCATGATGTGAAAGTAATCCACAAAAGCCTTCCAGTGATCTGCAAGTACTCAAGACGTTGGCAGTTTCGCTTAGCTGCCTTTGCCAACAACGTTCCCAATTCGAGAATTCCTCTTATGTGTCGTGGCGAATTTGCACCTACCAGACACATCGTGGTAACGCCGCCGATGTGAGCATACCCAAGGAACCGAATCAATCGCCTAGAAGCGTAGGAAATTATGCAATGGCCGCAGAGCAACACTTAGCAAAGCAGCTATTTCATCTAGTTTTCATTTAGTTTATAGCACTATCTTCGCCTTCAAATGTTTCAGTAAAAGATGAAAAATGGTTACATTGAAGAGGCATAGCCAGAGAGGCAAAACTACAAAAGTATATCTCGACCCAGTATGTCTCGACGTCCGAATTCCAGATTTCTTCGAAAATTTGAGCAACTAGAGAAAAAGTAGGCTAGGTTGAAAAAAGAAATTTTTCGTCAATTCTATTTGAGGTTTTCCCTATATGGATACAGTCCATGAAGACCTGCAGGAATACTCGACTGACGTGCTATAGAAGGTAACAACAACGCATGAATAGTACTCATAAAGATGGCAGATCTTTCAGGCAATCACGTATTTTCATGCTTTTTTCATGAGCACTACCTTGAAGTGACCCTTGTGGTTCACCTGTTGCATATTCATAAGTATCACGATCAGCTCTAAGCACACATGAAAAACCTCAAAAAAAAACTGAACAAAATTGCAATAGGTCCTCTGGTGATTGTCCCAGTGTACTACTGTTGTCTGCCTTTCTATCTTTCTCCCCGGCATTTTCAACATCGGGACGGTTGAGCCTGTAGTTATAGTGTCTGGACAGGCGTAGGCTCATCTTCTGGTCAATTGCAACGTGATTCGTCGACAGTAGGTGAAGCTCTGTTTAGTAGAGGGTGCTTCACAATTTTCTGTGCATTTCCAGTCCGGATCGTTTGTGTTTTCCGAACGCTTGCATCTTACGCGAACGATTTTTTCGCCGGGGATCATCTGTACGAGTGTTGTAAGAATTTTACGAAGAATTTAGAAATGGGCTGATTTAATCGATGGATGGAATCATCAAAACATTCGTCTTATCAAATCGTTGGCTCGTTCTCACTTGTTTTATGCATAAAAGCATGTTTTTTTTTGTCGCTGTCTTCGTTCATCTGTGCGCGGTTAATGCATTTCTTTGCGCGGAAATGTTCGCAGTGAATGCCATGAGATGCAACGTCCTTCGACCGCAGTGAGTTAATAATACATCCATATTTTCATGCCATCAGGCGGCTGTTAAAGCAGACATGTCTCTCCATCCAACCGTATGAATCCTTCTTCAGAAGTTTCAAATTATGAAGGGGTGAGTTTGAAATATATTGCATTGTTGCTACAGAAATTTTAGTAAGGAAAAGAAGAAGGACGCTTCTAGCGCTCGAAACAAATTTAAGAGCCCCAATAGTTCAAGAAATAAAGTGAAGATAACTTTGACACACACACACCCACATACAACACGCACAGTGCATACACAGACGACGCGAACAGCATGTATATACACGAACACCCATGAATGGATGGACGCCACACGCATACACACGCAAAATTGAGTCGTAGAAGACGAGCATAGAGCGCACGAAAGAAAACAACCTTTGTTCCATTCCCATATGCGACTGCCTCATTTGTTGTCGATGACCCAGTAAAATTCACATGACCGGCAAGAAAGTCCTTTACGAGTTACGCCTAATAAAATTTACCTGGTATCCGTCAGCCTAATACTCTTAGTACTCTCCAAGGGTCAATTTTTCGATCAAAGCGAATGAATCATTCCACTCGGAGGACCAACGGTGTTCATACTGCCGTTAAACTATTAATGCATCACGTCCTTCACAAAAACGCCGAAAATGTTTCTTTTTTGAAACTTGTGAGACTTTTTGAGTTTGTGAGAGTGACTGTTGTAGAGAGTATTTGAAAGAGACTAGAGAGTGGCAAAGATTGCGCAACATCTGCTGTGAGTTCTAAAAACTTCACAATCACATAACGACGTTTGTGACGCCACTCAAAATGTCAACATTTCTTACGTTAACGTCGAAACAATGAACAATTCATAAATGCTTTATTTTTTTTAACTTTTTGTTCGTCGAAGTTTACGATCAAAATTCATTATTATTATGGCAAACAATGAAAGCAATTCTTTTTATTTTTACTTCGTCAACAAAAATTACGTCGTCAAAATCGATTGAATGGTAAACCGTTGGGAAAGCGAAGCGTTAAGCGATAACAGTTAGAGAGAGTGGATGGAAGACGATACACAACAGTTGTCTCGATGTGACTCTGAGTGGTTCAAATATAATTTATACGAACAACGCAATATGAAAGGCTCTGGATAGAAACAGACTGCTGAGAGAGTAAATGTTGCGAGGGAATAGACGTAAAACAACTGCGTAAGACATTTTAGAGAAATTATAATAGGTTCTGAAGCAACAAAACTATTTTCGATTAGTCATACCGAAACAGTAACTACACAGAGGTCGCTTTCAATATGTACAATAACAAGTCTGAAATATTCTCAAAATTGAATGTTATCAACATACATGAGCTTTCTCCCTTGCTCCCCGNTTCATTTCGAATGTGTGAAACAAAGCTTCCTGAAAACATTTCTTCACAATTTTCAGAATTCACAACCTGATTTGATTGTGAAAATTCACAGGCTGATTTGTGAAATCTGTGATTTGTGATTTTCACAATCCGATTTGTGAAAATCGGTTGCTATTTTCTGACCCCTCAGCCGAGCTACATATCCTGCTGCAGATAAATTCATCAACCTTCAGTGAAGTTGTAGGATTCCAAATGCCAAAATGTTTGCCATTTTACAATTCATTGGATAGCACACTCCATTTAATGGCTCGCCAAACAAGCAAAAAAAAACTACTCATTAGCCGAAGATTTTTATGAGTGGTCAAGACAATTTTAATATCAATCCCTATTATTTATGAGTGGTTGATTAAAAATGGTTAGTTCGATGTCGCCAAATCACACGTTGTATTAGCCAGTGACAAGCACCCCAATCGATCTTCTAGCATACTTTTTTGCGAATCATTTCCATAGGGTATTTATATGACCGATGGAGCACATTATTTGTTATTAATGAGCAACTGCCAGCGGTAATCCGATGTTACTATATGCTTTATTCACAAATGCTCTTCGATGATCTTAAGTAATAGCAGCGACAACGTATATTAGTTTAGCGAATTCGCCTATCGCATACCTCAGATACGACATCGGACTGTAAACATTATTATGTTTCATTGCATTTCTTTTTTTTTTTTTTTTTTGCAATGCTCACATCACAAATAAAACATTTCGAACGTTTAACAAAAGCGCACTTGTCACTTCCAATTGTCGAATTTTCATATATGATAAGAGAAAATCGCCAATGGAGAGTAATATTGCTCAAGTTGTGAGTTAATACATAAAATGTGGACAATTCTTCACCACTCATACAAAATAGCTATGATGATTTCAAAACAATAAACGACTTATAAAGCGAAAACAAAACAGATTGCATAACGACAAACGTCATCCTTAAATGTTTTGTTGTACACGTGATACTGATGGGCAACTGCGCATTGTATGTGCGTGATTATCTGCGCCTATATATCGGAAAAAAATTAGCAATGCCATTATTTTGCTTTGCCACTATATGGAAAATTTCTTTTGTGTTTTTTTTTTATTGGGAAGGAAGCTGACCAATAATTGTTTTAACGAAATTATGAAAATCGGTAGGTATGGGTCATTTGCGCCATGGGGTTGATCCTTCGCCTACTTTGCGAAAGATCAGGGTTCGACCATCCTGGATGTGCCCTTACATTTTCTACCGGCAATATTATCATGGAACTCGCTAATTACGATCCGGTCGCTAGCATTTCCATAGAGTAAATTCAACGTTTCCACTCGCTGGTACCATATCGTGAACAAAATCTTTCACCAACTATTGAACCGACATCATTTTAGTAATTTAACTAAAACTAAATACGCAAACGTCTCATCGCATCAATCTCTTCCGTGTTGTTTCCGCGATTTAGTTCAACCTCTCCACCTAAGGGAATAGAGAAACGACTCCACCGCATTCGTTTCCCCATTCCCCTATGTTGGCTTTCTCCATAACTACGCAAATGTGTCAAATGTAATGATGCACTTTTAAATGAATAATTTGCGGTATTTAAAACAACGTCACTTCTGCACTGGCCAGAGGTTACTTCGTGAGCAAGTGAACATTCATAAAATTTTCCTCGATGCATGCGAATAAAATACTTCATGGCTATGCAAAAGGGTCAATTAAGTCCTGGAGGTCTATATGGGGCACTTCTTCCATAACATAAGTTATCCGCCGCTTCCTTAGGCGCCTCGCCTCTTCGTTTTCATTCAGTTGTTCAACTTTTTTGTCGTGTTCCCTGAAATTAAAAAAAAAAAACAAATTTCGTCAAATGTCAATTATTGATCATTTTCTCAAAAACCTCCATTATTTTCAACTTTCTTCAACAAAAAGACAATTTTCCAAATTTTCTGCGTGAAGTACTTCATCACGTTTGTGCAATCATTTTGAGTTGGCTTCGTGCGTGTTTGTAGTCAGTGAATAATGAATGCCTCGTAATAAAAATCTTTACTGCGTTTATCTCCTAACTATTTGCAGGGTTATTGTCTTATAGCTTTAATATAAAATAAAGGAAACTAGCATGTCCCGAATATCAGTTTTATTTTTCCCACTTGGGAGGGCATATGCACTTTTATAGCTCTATAATGAAAGTGGAGCCAAAAAATACTATGGTAACCAGCATAACCTTGGACTATGAATTTCTGACGCAAATTTCTTCGCAAACAAACCCTCACTGTTTCATCCCTCCCGCCTCCCCAGTCAACCTGAAAAATTGGGAAACAAAAATTTTTTAATAGGAGGTCCGTGCTGTGCAAACTGTTGAATGCCATGCGACAGTGGTTATCATTGTTCAAACATAAAGGAGCATCTTGCAGTGGTGATTTTCTCCGTAAATAAGACCTGTTGGTTGAGAAGTGCTATGCACAACGTTGAGACAATAATATTTGGGAAAGGACTAGACTTTGGTACGCACATGAATTAGACACTAACCGATCGGAAGCGGAATCATAATCTTCTAGCGCTCTTTGTGCACCTGTTCGAAGCGCCTCTTTTCGATCCCTTTGCCGTATAAGCAATGCAACGACCCACAGCATAGCGATAATTAAAGCGACCAGCACAATTAGCATCAGAAATAAATACGAGCCAAAACTTTTTCCGTTGGCGTTGAAGTGAGCCTTCAAATTGCGATCCGCATTTCGACTCACTAGACGTGTCCTTACACGACCGTCTTGTGTAAGTGTCGCTTCCGTTGCACCGATCATTATCTCACTCCGTCACGCTTATCATGTGAGGGCTCTGGAAAATGTAGCTTATGAATGCGAATTTTCACTCGAAATTAATTTCCTTTTCACTCACCGCATACAAAACAATCATCATTAGATTAAAATATTACATGCATCCCGCATAAACGGTACACGAACATTGTTGCACAATGCATGGTTGTAGGCCAATGTCCAGCTCGTTGAGTCCATCCACTTCCTATTTTCATCCGATTCACTTTCCCGTTTCAAGCGCTCACGGCAATAGATGACGACTTGTTATGATAGACAGATCAAGCATTGCTTCGCTGTTTATATTGCTTCTGGTGCTGCTATTTATAAGGACGATTTCGGAGGTCTTAAGCAGAATAAAACCATTTAGAATTATACTAGCTTGTAAAGTCATAGATTTCTAATGCCATCAGATGAAATGATCAAATTCCTTCCGAACTACGCAACATAAAAGCAATCAAACAAATGAAATCGAATCATGGAAAAAGCGAATGAGAGAATTTTCTGAGGAGCAGAAGATGAACGGAAAATAAAAAAAGCGAAGTGTATACTTATTCTTATTCTTAGTCTTATTCTTGTTCTTATCCTTATTCTTATTCTTATTCTTATTCGTGTCACTGAGCGGCTGCTTCCGCTCCTACTCTTCAAAATGGTCGTAATCAATGTGGACGATTTGGCGGACAAATTAGCGGCGAAGTTATTGCCGCAACTAACTTCTGAATTATCGGGCAAATTGCTTGCGGCGGTCCAACCTGTAGTGATCGACTCGATAAGCTTATAACTATCATGTCGGAAGTTCAACCACCGGCAACCCAAAATTGGGTTGGACCTCAAATATATCAGTAATGACAAAGATGATACATATGGACAGAAATGAACTGGACGAGAAAAACAAACGAGCTGTATTCATCGGAATTCCACACGAGGCAACCGAGAAAGGTAAGAAAGAAGAAGATGAAAAAATGCTGCGAGAGGCTATTACCGCTTGCAACAACCAACAGCTATCAGAGTCCTACGCAAATGGCCATATCACCACAAAGCGACATCCAGACTATCGAGCCGGGTCAAAAGGATATCGACCACTCAAAGTTATGTTTGAATCGCAGATACATCGTGATATATTTTTGCGCTCACTAAGAAGAAACCGCCCTTCAAAAATGCAGTCCCTCCCACACTCATATGTGCAACGTGATTATGCAGCAGACGAGTTGAAGTATGATAGAATAATACGTAGGAGAGCTGGGCAGGAAAATCAAAAATTTGGAGTTACACATTTTTTTGTATGTCTTCCAAATGTGATCTCATTTCACAATGCACGTTATTTCCGCTCTGCTCGTTTTCCTTTTATTACCATTCTGCTTCTTCTCCCTCGGCTCCCCTCTTCACGTTGTTCTTTTTAATCGTTATCTTTCTATCCCCTCATCTCTTTCTAGTATGAGCAGCGCCAAAAAGCGAAAGCGGAAAGTAAATAGAAGTGAAAAACGAAAACTGATAATGAAAATAAAAAATGAAAAGAAACTAAATGAATTAAAAACACCATCTGTGAATGCCATCAAAAGCATATAAAATCACCGCTCGAATATCTACACTTCAACAGTATTCACAGTGCTATTCACTGTGACTATCCAATGTGATCTCGTTTTGTTTGGCAATATGGCAAAGAGAGTAGTAGTCACTTTTGCAGCTAGCAAACAGCGAAATAACTAAATAGAGTTGACTTGGCGGAAATGTTCTGCATAACGCCTGCATGCAATGTCATTTGTCATGACAGATGGGTCAAAAAAAAAAAAACAAATTACGATTGAATGAAAGCAACGCTGATTGCTAGCGAACATTGCCTTGAATACTTTGCAGATTAATTTTATGCACGTAAAGAATGAAACGTCCTTTTATGCGCCCGTTAGAGTATTTTTTTAATTTGAACAAAATTTTCGACGATGCCGCAGTGAATTCAGAAAATTTCTAGCATTTCGACGCAAAATCGTATTGCTAAAGAATGCTACTAGCTTTCATATTTAAAAAAAAACACGATTTGTATTTCCAAGAATAGGCCACGGTCCTAGGAATGAACTGGTTAAGTAAAGACGGATATCATTTGCAAAAGTTCCCGCTTAGAAAAACCGCCTTACTCATGCGCGAACATCATTAGGAGGTGCGATCGTACTTCACACGTGCTGGAGCTGATACTACAACATTTCATCAGCGTGCGGCTCAACAACGATTCAACCGACAACGATTCGATTAGAGAAGTATGCGTGAAATCGCTGCTTGTTTGTATTCCATTAAAACCATCAATTTGAATCCTCTAAAAATAAACATTAAATTAAATCACAAAGAAATACTAATTAAGATCTGATTGCATACGGCATCTGGCAGCTTTGTTTAGCTAGTATTTTCCAATCATACTTCGTGGATGTAGGTTTTGTTTGTTGTTTTTTTAAATCTATGGCTGATGCGGCAACAAATAGACACCAATGTACAAGTTGAGATAGATCCTCTCGCACCTACTTATATCGTATGAGTGTTTATGTGCATTCAGCAGAGCGCAAAATGTTTGCTTGATGCTTTAATTTGCGAGCAAAAAAACTGCCTACAATTTTATTTAAGAACTGGCGATAAATTTTTCTAATTTTCCTCCTATTACAATAAATTTGTTTAGGACGATTAACTGCGTATATAAAATTCATTATCGAAACAGTTACTGAACAAAAATGACACGGCTTCATTTTTGCGTATCTTCCTTCTCACCGCAATAACTTTACAGAACTATTAATATGCACGGACTCACACTGCGTAACGTACAAGTGATGAAACCGTACAGTTGTACATATCCAGATAAGGTACTCCTGAAAAGCATATTCTCTTTCGGCATGTTGGCCATAATTGAAAGCCATGTCCTCTTGAATGGAGCACCACTGCTCAGTTAATAATATTCGCAATGACTTATCTGATCAGATCGACCATTGCATCATTTATGTTGCTTGAAAAAGCTCTGAATAGTTACTTCGACACGCTTCGGGTTATCGAACCAACTTTATCCAATCCAGTGCATATGCGCAAACAAAACGACGATTAACCAAAGTGTGCTATTCTATTGAATTATTTAGTTAAAAAAATACTACTTAAACGATGTCAGAAAACAACACCTCGTTATGTTCCTCGTAGCATAATAAGGCAAAACACCTCATATAGCATAATAAGGCATAACACCTCATATAGCATAATAAGACAAAGGCATAACACTTCATATAGGATAATACGGCACAACACTTCATATAGCATAATACGGCATAACACCTCATATAGCATAATAC
>JPKZ01001213.1:13089-45451 GCA_000803305.1 Toxocara canis
AGGGTGAGATGGGGTTTATGGGACTTTGAAATAGGAAAACAAGCATAGCGTGTCATAGCTGCGATACAATAACAACAACAAAAACCAACAGTGTCGTGAAGAAATAAAGAAAGCAAAGACAAATGCGAGAAATGCGATTACAAAGAATTAAATGAGAGGCGAACAAAAGTGGAAGGGAGGTTGCAAGATTACGTACGAGGTAAACAGTATGCGTATAAGGTAAGTTATAGTGAACCAGTAGAAAGTGATTTTAAAAAGTAATAAGTTTGGGGGGGGGAGCAGTAGATCAGCGGTAAATCCTTCGCCTGATATGCGGAGAGACCTGAGTTCGACTCCCGGCTGCTACTCCAATGAATCGCCAGCATGCTGACCACCAGGCGTTTCGGAACAGGCCATAACAATCATGTCTGGACATGGTTGTCGGTTGGATCGATGACGGGAATCATCGAAATTACAGCTGCCTTTGTGTCCTTTGTTGTAATAAGTATGACTGTAGTAATGAAGTGTGAGTGGAAAACTACTAGAAGAAAGATGTCTATTAGATAAGAAATGAAGAATGACAAATGGTGACGACTAATTGAAATAAATCGTGGAATTAAAGCAACGAAAGATAAAAGTGAATGAACATTATGAAATTATGCTGATATGAGATCGCTGGAAAGGTTGAAATGGAGGAACGAAAGTAGAGATATAGCAAAATGAGTAAAAGTAAAAGGTAACTGAGGAATTTGAATGCTTCAACTAGTTGCGCCTTTGCATTTAAAGATCGTTTTGAAGATGCGAAGATGTGCGTCCAGTGCGCGCCTCTTCGTGACGCTTCCAGCATACCGACAAGCCGGGAGTGAGCATTTCATTGTAAGATTTCAGGTAGGTTTATTGACCTAACATTCCGCCGCATTTGCATTTGGTTTTTTAAATACATCCACTTTTTTTGCGTGACGCGAAGTTGTTTGACCGACGAGTAGTGCAACCGTTTCTTAGACAGTCTCCTCATATAGTCGAAATGGGCAGTTAGCTTTCTTCTGAGGTTGATACAGTCGCCTCATATAGTCGCAATGGGATGCCAGCTTTCTTCTGAGGTTGATACAGTCGCCTCATATAGTCGCAATGGGCTGCCAGCTTTCTTCTGAGGTTGATACAGTCGCCTCATATAGTCGCAATGGGCTGCCAGCTTTCTTCTGAGGTTGATACTTTCTGATGCTTTTTACCATCACGATTTATTGCTCCCAAATTTCTTATTCGTCTTTTGCCGTTCTATTAGACCTCTTTCTTCTAGTAAAGTTGCATTTTTTTAATACTTTGCTGATCGCTTATTACATACAGCTGCTCATAATGTTTTCTGCCCGCCCATGTATGTTTCGACGTAGGCGACTATAGGCGCAAGATACACATGATACTTGGCTGATGCCGTTGATGATAATTAAAAAGATGGGTGGGTGGCGTTGAAAAGATTATTTTCTGCAATACATTCGTTGACGAATTTCATGCGCTTCAAAAAATTTATGATTTGTGCGGCTTGTTCTATCGATAACTTTAAGCGAAAATCTGTTGTATTTTCAGGCAATATTTTACTGAGGTTTCTGTAAAAATTTTCAATTCTGACGAATTTCATGCCCTTCAAAAAATTTATGATTTACGGCTTGTCCTATCGATAACTTTAAGCGAAAATCTGTTGTATTTTCAGGCAATATTTTACTGAGGTTTCTGTAAAAATTTTCAATTGCAAAATAATTGCTGAAATTGTTCCACCGGAATATATAGATGAGAGTCATTCACTTTTTCTTTTTCATAGATATGAAAAGGATTGCTTTCAAAGAATTAACATTGCAAGTCTTATCCGGTTGGAACAATTGAGGTAGTGAATGAACAGGTGAAAGTTTCTGCCATGAGAAGACAACCGGATATGAAAGCTGCATTAAGAAATTGATAGCTTTTCCCCAGGAATATATTTTGTTGTGAAAAGAAACGAGGAAAAATCAGAACAAAATTTTTTATTCGTTTCTTATCGGGAATGCGCTTATTTTCTGTGAATCAAGGAGTTTTATTAGCATTCTTTGTGATCTGATTGCGTTTTCTCACATTTTATCGTTTTTGTTGACGTCGTTTCGCTTTTCGCTTTCCATCCATTCACTTACTGCCGTCGTTTGAATACACATAACGATACAAAATTTTATACGATAAATTCCTAGTTCGACATTTAAAATTTTCTTTAAAGGGAAAGAGATGAAGCATTTTATAAAGAGATGCTCTTTTCTCTTCCTAATTCAACAATTGTACACGAATTGCTCAACAACACTCTCCTCATATTCCAATGGTCGTCAATCTATAGAATGTGGTCTCCAACGGTTTTTTTCAGAACACTGTCCATTCGCTTTCCCCTTTCCCTTTGCTCGACCAAAACTTTTTTTTGTTTCCACATCCGTTTTGTTTACTGTTACGCTTTGATAAGAAAGCTTCATTACTTAATAGAAAACGTCAAGTGTGCGCCGTTCATTTTTGAAACAGCTCTCAAGAGAGTGATGCCCTCAGCTCGATCGCTCTTGTTCGATTTCCATATTTAATTTGAATTCTATAGCTGTTGTTGTTGTTGTTGTTGTTGTTGTTGTTGTTGTTGTTGTTGTTGTTGTTGTTGTTGTTGTTGTTGTTGTTGTTGTTGTTGTTGTTGTTGTTGTTGTTGTTGTTGTTGTTGTTGTTGTTGTTGTTGTTGTTGTTGTTGTTGTTGTTGTTGTTGTTGTTGTTGTTGTTGTTGTTGTTGTTGTTGTTGTTGTTGTTGTTGTTGTTGTTGTTGTTGTTGTTGTTGTTGTTGTTGCTGTGAAGCCCTCAATTCGCCCAACGGAACTAAAGAATGATGAGACTACAAAACGAAACAGATTTAGCGGAATAAAACGCGCAGTCATTAACGATCAAAAGCAGGCTTCAAACGAATAGCAGCTTACAGATTTTTTGCGGCATTCAGGTTGTTCAAGCTGTCGGTGAACGTAGAAACACTAAGCGTTGAAGCTATGTCAATCGGTAGTATGTGCTATCAACGAATGATCCGAAAATGAAAAGAACTAGAAGCTGAAATCAAGGTAGAAACTCACGAAAACAGCTTTAATCGATGAGCTTCTGATGTGTTACGTCGATCATCAGAAGCGGAGAACATTGAATCGAATGCAATATTAGAGTGATCACTGACAGCTTTTTAAATACAATATGCGATCTAACTCAAGGCGGTAGTATTCAGGCAATTTTGGATGGAAATTCGCAGGTGGGTTGCAGAACTCCGAATAAATAGACCTTGAAACTTGACTCTCGTGCAAGCTTTCTGCATAGTTCTTGCCCTTTCTCTTTCCGGTGCCAAAAACAAAACAGACAGAAGAATTAGCAACCAAACTGGAGAATCACATTCAAGACTAAATTTTAAAATAAGCGTTTACTTGATTCAGAGGAATTCATCAAGAAACTTTGTCATTATTCGTCCAGGTGTCAAGACGTGCCATTTTTTCTCCATATAGTGACAATGATATCACTGCGGTGTCTTTGATCTTTCAGTATTTTATCCTCTTCAAAAAATTTATGATTTACGGCTTGTCCTATCGATAACTTTAAGCGAAAATCTGTTGTATTTTCAGGCAATATTTTACTGAGGTTTCTGTAAAAATTTTCAATTGCAAAATAATTGCTGAAATTGTTCCACCGGAATATATAGATGAGAGTCATTCACTTTTTCTTTTTCATAGATATGAAAAGGATTGCTTTCAAAGAATTAACATTGCAAGTCTTATCCGGTTGGAACAATTGAGGTAGTGAATGAACAGGTGAAAGTTTCTGCCATGAGAAGACAACCGGATATGAAAGCTGCATTAAGAAATTGATAGCTTTCCCCCAGGAATATATTTTGTTGTGAAAAGAAACGAGGAAAAATCAGAACAAAATTTTTTATTCGTTTCTTATCGGGAATGCGCTTATTTTCTGTGAATCAAGGAGTTTTATTAGCATTCTTTGTGATCTGATTGCGTTTTCTCACATTTTATCGTTTTTGTTGACGTCGTTTCGCTTTTCGCTTTCCATCCATTCACTTACTGCCGTCGTTTGAATACACATAACGATACAAAATTTTATACGATAAATTCCTAGTTCGACATTTAAAATTTTCTTTAAAGGGAAAGAGATGAAGCATTTTATAAAGAGATGCTCTTTTCTCTTCCTAATTCAACAATTGTACACGAATTGCTCAACAACACTCTCCTCATATTCCAATGGTCGTCAATCTATAGAATGTGGTCTCCAACGGTTTTTTTCAGAACACTGTCCATTCGCTTTCCCCTTTCCCTTTGCTCGACCAAAACTTTTTTTTGTTTCCACATCCGTTTTGTTTACTGTTACGCTTTGATAAGAAAGCTTCATTACTTAATAGAAAACGTCAAGTGTGCGCCGTTCATTTTTGAAACAGCTCTCAAGAGAGTGATGCCCTCAGCTCGATCGCTCTTGTTCGATTTCCATATTTAATTTGAATTCTATAGCTGTTGTTGTTGTTGTTGTTGTTGTTGTTGTTGTTGCTGTGAAGCCCTCAATTCGCCCAACGGAACTAAAGAATGATGAGACTACAAAACGAAACAGATTTAGCGGAATAAAACGCGCAGTCATTAACGATCAAAAGCAGGCTTCAAACGAATAGCAGCTTACAGATTTTTTGCGGCATTCAGGTTGTTCAAGCTGTCGGTGAACGTAGAAACACTAAGCGTTGAAGCTATGTCAATCGGTAGTATGTGCTATCAACGAATGATCCGAAAATGAAAAGAACTAGAAGCTGAAATCAAGGTAGAAACTCACGAAAACAGCTTTAATCGATGAGCTTCTGATGTGTTACGTCGATCATCAGAAGCGGAGAACATTGAATCGAATGCAATATTAGAGTGATCACTGACAGCTTTTTAAATACAATATGCGATCTAACTCAAGGCGGTAGTATTCAGGCAATTTTGGATGGAAATTCGCAGGTGGGTTGCAGAACTCCGAATAAATAGACCTTGAAACTTGACTCTCGTGCAAGCTTTCTGCATAGTTCTTGCCCTTTCTCTTTCCGGTGCCAAAAACAAAACAGACAGAAGAATTAGCAACCAAACTGGAGAATCACATTCAAGACTAAATTTTAAAATAAGCGTTTACTTGATTCAGAGGAATTCATCAAGAAACTTTGTCATTATTCGTCCAGGTGTCAAGACGTGCCATTTTTTCTCCATATAGTGACAATGATATCACTGCGGTGTCTTTGATCTTTCAGTTGAAAATTTGATTTCATTTGCTGCGCTATGGATTCCATGAAGACGATGCCGTTCAGTTTTGGATTGAGATGCTACACGTTTGTCTAATGTCGTCCTGTTGTCGCAGCAAGAAGAACACGATATCACGATGGATAATGACTGAAGGAAAACCAAAAACAAATCGGATGGACAAGCACTCAAAATATCTCCAAAATGCCGTCTTTAGTGATGTGACCTGGAAAAGTGGGGCAATATATTTGAATATATTGCCATACCTTTCCAGACGAAATAAACATTTCAATCTTTGCAATATAACAAAGACTGAATGCCGTTTAGCACGGAAACAGTACCTGATATCGGTGCAGATAGTGGTGGTGGTCACTGATCTCGCCTACTAGGCCCTAACGCGCAGTCGGTTAACGAAGGATCGTTTCAACAGTGAGCCCGATGCGAAGGTTATATTGGTTTAACCAGTCATAGGCATCTTGGATTAGCATCCTGAACGAACGAGGTGCAAGGGGTAATTGAATATACGCAAGATCCGGAAAACTGGAAGACGAGCTGCACGTTCCTGCGGAAGAAAAGGGGTTCTTAATGATTTTTGTGAAAAAAGGAATCAATCTGATTCTCACATAAGTGGAGGTGGTTTCTAGCAATCGCTGACCTGAATGACGATACATTTCGGTGCGAAACTTCCCCCCCCCCCCCCCCCCCCTCCGTCATTATGTTCTAGACGAAGCACACTGTCTGCTGCACGGAAAAGGATGCGGTACTAAAAACAGTCGAATTTCTTCGATAACAACCTGTTGCTACGATTAGCCGCACTTTGCAAATTTTTTAAACGCATACATAAGAAGGCAGGGTAGTCCGCGAATACAGAGAGTCCACGAATTTATGAACACCCAACCCTCGACCATCGAATATTCAGGGGTGATTCTGCAAAAGTTTGAAAAGTCCAATATCAAAACCTAGCACTCCTCCGCGTTCAGCGAATCCCAGCAGTCTTCCTTTGTTATGGTACACCAAGAAAGGACATCAGTGCAGCCATAGTGCACGCGTATCTTGAGATGGCAAGAACGGCATGAAAAAAGATTTGAAAGGCAATTGTACGTTCGACGAAAACGAAATTATGCTTCTGTTGCCTTCGAGCGACTGCTTTCCTCAATACACTGTTGCCTTTGAGCTGAATAGTGGAATGTAGTGGTGTTGTGACGCGGTATATTTATTGTGGTTGTATCTGATTATGCCCTTTTGTATCATATTTGTATCATCTTTGTTCTGTTGTAGAGGTAGTTCTTGCCTATCCAGCAAATAAAAAATTCGATTCGATTCAATTCGATTCTCATCAGTCATGAACTGGCGTCTCGGCCAACTTCGGATTGAACGGGTCGCCAGGTCATCCTTGTTCCTGATTATATTCTGGCTTGCAAAAAGTAATCTCAATTATCAGACAGCTCCTATGTTTAGCTCATCCATCTATGTCCACTGTAACAATAAACTCCGTTATAGATTACTCTTTTTAGGTATCCGCGTTCGTCCTCAGTCTCAACTCCATGATAGCATTTCACTTTAATCGCACTCCCTTACGACATCCATCTGTTCATTGGGAGAATTCCATGTGGATGTATATTAGAACCACTCTTTTTCTGCAATACCAGAAATTCATGCATGATAATACAAAGATAAAAGATACAAAGGCAGCTGTAGTTTCATCGATGCATCTGACAACTATGCTTAGAACTGAGGGCCATTTCCTCATCCTTTCCATGACTGGTGTGATCAATTTTGGATCGCCTGGTGGTCAGCCTGCTGGTGACCCTTTGGTGGAGCAGTGGAGTCAAACCCCAGTCTATATTATATGTATATATATGTATATACATACACATATATATATATATAAAGTTATATATATCAAGTGTCAAGTTATTCACTTTTTCACTCATACGTCAGAATGATCGCAATATTGACGGGCTAATTCGAAGCAAATAAACTTCCGCATTTCTGTTGTCATTAATCAACACTACTAATAAACGACTCCTTATTTTCTATCAAAAATATCACTCCCATTTATTGCATATTATCGTTCACCATCAAGCGAGATGCCGCCATTGCATTAAAAATAACCTAAAGAACTCGACTCAACGCCTTATATTATGCTCTAAGAACAAAAATCAACAGTTGGTTCATCCCCAAAAATCTCCTGTATGGAACAAGCACCCTTGAAAACAACGTTCTTGCTGCCTCAAACAACCACAGAAACCTAGTACCGTTGGGGAATTCATTAAGTTAATAGAAGCTTATAGAATACGGTCAATATGGAATTCGCAAAATTAAGCTTCATTATTTTCCGGCTCCATCCAGAAGGAAAACTATAAACGGCGAACCTATTGATGCCATACGAGCGAGCCAGAAAGTGCTTTTAAGCGCTCAGCACCAAAAGTACTGCTTGAATGCAACAGACAAATTCAGTGAATAGACAGATAAGTCAGCTAAGCAAACAATACTTTCGAAAAAGCTCACAACATTTTTTGTCGTAACAAACAAATAAACAAAACTACTCAAAAACATAAGCGCTGAAAGAGAGGCGAGAGAGGAGGGAGGGGCGCGGAAGGGAAGCCGGACGTGCACAACGCACGGTTTCAAAGTTAATACATATCTTCATGAGACAGTTAGGCTTAGCAATTTTTGCATGATTACTTCCCGCACCGCCTTAACAAAAAACTTTGAACATATTAAACGCTAACCCCTGCCCTCAAACACGAGATGTGGCTACACATACGCCCGAAAGCATCAATTTCGAGCGTCAAAACAATATTTAAAAGTATAGGTTGTCATTTAATTCCTGCCGAGAAACGATTCTTCAGGAAACGTTCTAACGCCTCAAACACATGAACTTACTACTCCCCAACTTCGGGACTTCGCTATCGTCTCAACTTCTAGCTGCATCTATCTTGCGACGTTATTTCCTCTTCCTTCTCTTCCCAACCTATATTTATGTTCCCACAGTCGGTTCCCATCACAACTGGTGATGAAGGTGCAGCCTGAGACATCCCCCCCCTCATATCTAAAATGAGGGTGAAAGGAGGTAGTAAGCTCGCGTGTGATTAACTGTCCCAAAAACGTTGATTTCAGAACTTCACTTTACATCTTACAAGTGATATTCACGGATATCGCTTAAGCACCGTCAGCGTAAGATTCAAGAAAACTCGTATAGGACTACATCGGCAGCTGCGCCTTTCTCCATCGTTCCTACCGCTCAACAAAGAGGTCATGCATAGGCATCACGGCATCACAATACCAGAAATAGCATCAGCATCACGTTCGGAATAACAAGCACCACAACAACAAACAATGCATTAAAAACGTCTATTTCCTGCGTTTCTTCTTCTCTTTTTCCGCATTTGGATCCAGAAGTCCATGAGCGATCTTCCACTCCCTTATCACGTTCTCTTGCGTTTCACTACTAGTCGGCGCGTACCTGTAACACTAAACCGTTGGCACAAAAAGGATTGAAAATGATGAACGCAACTTACCAACTCAAGAATTTTGGAAAAAAAGAACTGGTAATATAAAAAGTTTGAAAGTAGTAACTCAATAATTTTGAATGAAAAAGTGATCCGCTAACTTCGGCCCCCAAACGAATGACTCGTTAGAGTGCAACCGTTCATGTATTGTGCCAACAAGCTCAAGCTCACGCTGAAATGTTCGTCAATGAACGAACCCCATATGTGCGTCAAAAAAAAACGTTTTCCCGTCAGGGAAGCGCTTTATGCTGGCCGTGCTCTTCGAGTTTGCTTGAAACTTCAATGGAAATTTTATTTCGTAACGATTGCATGAAATCAGCTTCAACAAAAACTCTCCCAGAAACAAGTTCGATCAGCAAATTTTGATCTGAGCATAGTCCGTTCAGAATAACCGTCGATATCAAAAACAACTCGAATAGAATGATGCACAGATGATGACCTACCTTGAATACTCCATAGTAAATTCGCCCTTTCCTTCAGTAACTGAACGCAAAAGTGACATATATCCGAACATGTCACTCAATGGGACCTAAAAGCAAAGTAGGCGAACATTTAATTAAAACATTAAAGAGAAAAAAATTGCGCAAGTCTAACGCAGTACAGACAACAATCGCTTTTTCATATATATTTTAAAGTAAGCATAAAAAACTGGGTGCCTTTATTCAGCGTAACTCTTACTTGCCAACGCATAAACCTAACGGCTCTAGCTCTGACTATATGCTACATGTGCTGAAGACTTCGATTCCTATCGCAGAAGTACGCCGTCATCTCTGCTAGTAGGTTTTACTTTTTCTTGAAAAATATCTCGACATCGCTTATCTGATGAGGGCTTGTCTTAAAAATCGTTACGAAAAACTACACACAGCGGTTGCACCAAAACATAAAAACACAGTCTATTTCTACTTCTAGCGACGACCAAATTATGTTGGAAACTGATGACGAGAAATGCTTTCCTGCTACAATAATTTGACCTCGGCTATGAAACTGATGACGGTTCAATTTCGCAACATTCCGCTATTGCCACAAAGTTTAAAATTAAGCTAAGATCAGTGAATGAAAATTCTATTCATGGCATGTTACGCTCTTTCAGCTAATCGATAAAGCAAGAGGTCAAACGGTTCAACTACTTGACCGCCCTTCCATATGTGCCAAATTCCTGAGATTAAGAAAGCTTGAAACGACGTTCAGCCAAGAAGTTCTTAAATGTTTGTTAGCTCTGAAATGATCGTGGCTAGAGAAGAAAAAGCCGAAGAAAGTGGGCATAGCGCCTAGAAACTTTTGGCGGGGCAAACAAGGAAGAGAAGACAGCTGCGTCATAGTTGGTCAAAAAGGTGCCGCCCTCCACTTACGTACCTCACACGCGATCGTTGTATAGCCTTCAATAATATCCGTTGTCGTTATCAACGCATTTCGCTGTGTTAAAGAAGTCACCACAGAACCCTGAATTACAAAAAATAAAAATAAATAAAACATAAAAATAAGCCAGCATTTGATCCCGTTACTCATCACTAGTCCTCTCATCAACTGCTGTATTGTCTTGAATTTAGTAAGTGGCCCTTACAAGCGATTCGCTTTTAGAATATGCCCGTATGTCTATGTTTTTTTCCTGAGGGTAGCCAAGTGAAGCAAGCAAGAAAAAATTTCACGCTTTCTGTTCCGCACATGATAAGGCAAAGCATATTCACGAAAGGTTTCCAGGTCGTTGTAAAAAAAAACCGCCGACTTTTTAACGCTTTCGGACCAAGAAAAAATTTCTCGGGAACCTCTGACCATTTCAAATCACCCATGATACTTCCCAAATCTTTCGAATGTTTCTGCTTAGTCAACACTTAATTAACCCTGTTTGCCTTTGCTTTCGAAAAAAAAATGACATTGCGTCCCATACATTTCCGACTCCTCACAGCCCACTTGGAGATGGAGCTCAAATTTGTTAAAATAACACTAGTTTCCACATTAAAAAAAAAAAGCAATCCCGATGATACCCTTCGGATGCCAACTCCTAAAGAGAACAGCGAGACGTTGCAGTCTCTGCAGCTGAAACTTGGGGACAAGAGGCTGCAAAGGTGGGCTAAGTTCACTGCATGAAAGATTTTAACTTATCCTTTGGCAGTCCAAAAGCACGCGGCCTAATCATGCGCAATTCTCATAGGGGAAAAAAGAAATTCATAACACACCACGGCTCTTTCAGCTGGCAGTGATGTGATTAGGAGTTTAAAAAAAAAAGATAGCGGGAAGAACCTGGAATTCAGACGGCACGGTCACTTCGACCTTCATGATTGGTTCCAAAAGCATCCATTTGGCTTTCTCGAACGCTGCAAACAAATGTGAATCTTGAACAGAAAAATGACCTACTCGATTTTTTTCCCCCCCCCTTTCTGCCCGCCCGGAAACAATTTTTCCAGGGTGGACCAATCAAAACTAAAATTGGTGTTACTCCGGTCTACTGTAATGTGGGTGTACTGCGTCTGACCACTAGTTGCAACACAACGATACACGCAGGGAAGAGTGGAACGAGCTGGAAGAATAAAACAACGAAATTCTGCTTCAAAATGTCAAAAAAGCACAGATGTCATCTAAGCTAATGTAATCAAAAAGAAGAAAACCAGAAACTTCATGCGCGCATATGAACAGCTGACCTTCCCTCATCATGTTCTGCATGGTGTTGATCATTGCAATTTCAGTCGAATCGACCATATGCGTTTGCCCATCTTGCACTCGTACTTTGATGCCAGCTATGCGCGCTTTTATTAATGGCCCTTCCACTACTATATTATCTAATCCCTGAAACAACAGCATACTCTTTTGAGGAACAGACTAATTACAATAAATAATAAAAAATCAACACAGAACATAGGAAATGTGGAAAAAAAGGGTTGCATTACACAATCATGCGCCTGAAATTCTGCAAAGGATAAGGTCGAAACCATGAGCACATTTGATCTACAGGGATATGGACACGCCTCAAAATCAGAGCATATATTTTCGGAGTGATAACAGGCCCAAACTATACCACCGATGACCCGCACATTTAGTATGCAGTGAGGGAACAGGACAGGGTAAGGCCCCAGAAAATTAAAGATAGAGACGCTATACTGCCCCCTCCCCCTTCCGCAAATTTCCCTACAGGGAAAATCTGCACACAGCATGTGGATCCATTAAGGTGCATCGCACTATATTGTGCTATGATTTGCCTTCTACAGTTTTCTGGAATAATAAGCAAAAGCTAAAGAGCTCATATACACTGCTCTCGTTACTGCTCCATTCTGCTCGCAAGCGCATCTGAATTTTGATCGTTCGCTCCTTTAGGTTTTTCCCGGTCACGCTCCTGCACAGGAATATGCCGAGGTTGTGTGCCCACGGAAAATGACTATACTGGACGGCTGCTAATAAAAATAGTAACCGCTCGCATGTTTACGTTTCTCGACGAGATGAGAACAGATGCGGCGCACATTTATTCTGTTGTATTATCGGGCATTGAGGAATTTAAAGAAAAATGTTTGGAAAATGCGAAATGGAGCACATATGCGATCTGCTGTCTGGTATGCCTAACCGCTGTGCGCTTTCATCTTTTTCATCACACAACCCGCATTCCCATTACATCATCAACACCATCAAAAAAACTTTTTTCTTTTCTTTTGTTAACACTACTAAATTTTTGTTAGTTTGTGTCTCGTCCTCTTCCCCCAATTTTTATTTCAATCTAACGAATCAGTGATATGCCTTCCTCCTCCTCGCAAAAAATGTTTTCACCTGGCTACATCGTCAGCAGCATGGACAATTTTGTTCCGATCAAGATACTTCAAAATTTGCCACTTCTCCGCCAATGAACAGTACTTGTTTTCAGAGAAGAGGCAAAGGTAAGGGCTGGGGTGAGGATGCGAGGAAGGGGAGATCGTATTCACCTTTAAAGGCGGCAATACCCCATCGTCACCTACCGCTATGACATCTCTGTACTCAGAAGAGCGCGCTTTTCGATGAAAATTACTTTTTTAAGCGCAGGGAACAGATTCTTCGGTATACTATTGCCGAACGTTTCATCGCTGAACTCGATTAATGTGTTCTTCTCGGGTGGTAGAGGCTCGATAACGCCTTCGATTTCACCGAATTGTCCTTGCCCTCCAGTCTGCTTCTTATGACGGTAATGGAATCTGAATTCACATAACTCCTTTACTGCAACGCCATTTCTCACCGATTTCACTTCAATGTGGCCCCCATTACCGGATCACGATGTCTTAATATTCATTGAATCACAATGTCATATTTCAGCGCAAGCAACTTCCCACAGTAGAGATCGCACTCGACAGGGAGGTTCTTCCGGACAACCATACCACCACCTTGGAATTATTCATGGGCGAAAATTTTTCACAACACCGTCTTCAGTGTGGAACTATCTGACAGTGCTAAACCAGTTGGAAAAAGATAACGCAGGACAAGTGGTGAAACTTTATAATGAAACTACTCATGAGCAAGTAATCTCATGTACGGGTTCACGAAGACGATACAGATCAATCAAGCTATCTAAAAAAGGCACTCGAAACCATCTATTCTATGTCAATTTTAGAAAACGTTTCGACATGTGAGAAGGCTCCTATTCCCTTTCTGCATTAATCTCATTTAGATTACTGATTTCCTACTAAATAACTGTTGCAGCACAACATAAATGAACATTTAACAAAACTAATGAATAAACTGAAATGCAAAATATTACTTGTAAGGTGCGGCAACACATTCGCGATATGCAACTGTTGGTTTGCCCAATTCAACTGGACAATTAAATTCGTTCTTCATTCGCTGTGCGTAAATCTCCTACAACTAAATGCCATCAGTCTTTAAAAAATTACTGCACTTTACACAAAAAAAGTTAACAGCTGACTAACAAACGATGGTGGACACATAGCTATATGCATGAATACTCTCATCAAAGCCGTTATCCAGAGAGAGGATAAATGCGATAGGTGAACGAATATCATGAAACGGATATAAAGAGCCAGAAAAAAAAAACGGCAAAGAAATAATGAACAGTGCAAGTAAAAGCACTACAAATGCACTCTTGTACTAGTCGATAGCAAACGACATGATGCTCAGAAAAACACGAACACGCATGATGCTTTAAGACTGGAAGCAATATTAACCCTTATGCGGACACTAATAAACTAATCCCTCATCTATTCTCAAAAAAGAAAAACTACGGCCAATCAATTACGTTGGTCATGTCCGCTAACTGTTTAACACATAAAAGCATTCGTAAATATGACTGACTATACTGATTATTGAACACACAGCCGAAATAACTTTTCAGGAACAGAAAAACTGTAAAAACCGTTAACTCACTAGTTTAGCAAACATACCTACAACATTGCGAGATCACCGATTTGCTCAGTTGGAGACGCATAGTCGAGCTCAAACGCCTCCTTGCTTCATGTTTTACACGAAAATGATCTGTTAACTTCTCGAAGCCATTTGACAAGTTAAAAGGAGAAAAATTTCCGCTTTGTTTCATGGCTGGTGGCTGACACCTTTTTACGATTAAATGACGCTATGAGAAAGCCAGTTATCCTTCTGTTTCTACTGGTTGATGAGCGAATAAAATGATTTCCAAAATTTGATGTAAAGCTGATGTATAAGGCACGCGCAAGATGGAATGACGGGTACTAATTAGGCGATGCTTCATCCAGACATAAATATATTTAAAAATGGCAACTCATAGCGGGCATGTTGAGAAGCACTGCGCTTTCTACACCACTCACCTATACAAATCATTACCGCACTGACAGCACAAGGTTTACTGTTTTAAAAAAAGAGCAGAAATTTGCGAGAAGTTCATTCCTTCTCTTTAACGCTCATCCATAAGGTAAACCAGGCTCACGGGGAAGAAATAATGAACAAACCTTACCAAATGCAGCTCTCCCATTCCAGAGACAACAGTTTCTTTTGCTTCCTTGTTATATTCGCGCCTGAACGTCGGATCTTCTTTGGTGAACCGCGTCAGCGCTTTCAAAAAATTGTCTCCATCCTTTCTGTTCACCGGTTTTATCGACATCGATATGACTGGCTCTGGGATATGCATCGACTCCTGAAGACAACCACTTGCACACCAAACGAAACGTAAGTTAACAAGTCCAAACGATCATATTATTTGGAACCTATAGGGACTACGCCAGTATGCAAAGGAAAGAAAAAGGAGGGAGTTGACAGACGATGAGAGGAAGCAGAAACATCCCTATCACATACTTCATTCCTCAATAACTTCTTTGACAGCCCACACCAAGATCGCATAATGCCCATACTTCGTGCCCCTTACAAAATCATGAATTACGTCGTCAGGTTAATCTTTACAGGTTAAACTACACGACAGCAAAAACAACTAGCGAAAGCGTTCTGTAACGGAGTTAATCGGGTGACTGGTTGCTTTGGCGAAGGCTCGACTTTTTAACATGATCTCTTCGCCTAGTAAATTCTGACGAGCATCGCTGATGTGAAAACATGCGCTCGCATTGACTATAGTAGCAGTCGCTGCTTCCATTTGAATAACTGACAACGACTGTAGCATGATTTTTGTGATGCTCTAGGGCTAACACAACAGAAAAAGGGTGACATCCGATTACACCAATGTTAAAAGTGATAACTGCTTAAAATTTACCAAAAACATGAGAAAAGTGAAGTGTTAGTGGTGAACAAATTAAACACCAAAGAGCTCGAAAGTAGTGAATTTGAAAGAAAATGGAACGTAAGCTTGTTTGTCACAAACCATTTACAAGGAAAGGTACGGCCCCTTAAGGATGGATAAATTTGGTTATTAATCATAGAAGTGGCAAAAATGTGAGCATCGTCTCTTTTCGACTTGCTTCGGTGTATCTCAAGTGTAAATCTCAGTATGCGGGAGAAGATATATAAGCATCTCTGATCGACGTGCGAGTTACCAATCAGTAATCAAATATTTGACAATATACAAAAAGCAGAAAGCTGAACGTACACAGTGAGCCAAAAAAGATTCGTCACCACAGAATGTTTCACCAGAATGGCAATCCAATCCGAACGTTGCACAGATATCACCCGCGTACGCCGTTTGAATGTCCTTCAATAACACTATTGCTAGCATCGCTTCACTTTTTTTTTCATGCATTATTTTGGAAAGTTTGACTTAATTCTACTTCCTTAGCAGACGTTTTCGCTGCTCTTTTTGCTGTACGCAACGATTTCAAAGCGACAGAATTTTTCTATTTTCAAGGTCTTTTTTCTTTTAAAAACTTAAAAATTTGAAAAAAAAAGAATTTTAAAAAAATTTAAAAAGTCAGATTTCTTATCCGCTTTTTGCGACAATATGCTGAAAATAAGAGCATGAGGTAAAGAACAGAATCAAATAAACTGCCGACAGGTTTAGGTGAAAATCGCTAGCATCGCTTCACTTTTTTTTCATGCATTATTTTGGAAAGTTTCATTTAATTCTACTTCCTTAGCAGACGTTTTCGCTGCTCTTTTTGCTGTACGCAACGATTTCAAAGCGACAGAATTTTTCTATTTTCAAGGTCTTTTTTCTTTTAAAAACTTAAAAATTTGAAAAAAAAGAATTTTAAAAAAATTTAAAAAGTCAGATTTCTCATCCGCTTTTTGCGACAAGATGCTGAAAATAAGAGCATGAGGTAAAGAACAGAATCAAATAAACTGCCGACAGGTTTAGGTGAAAATTTTCTCCTAATCAAACGCATATTGCTGAGATGCTTGTTACATTGTTCTGGCCTATGGATAGTTGCTGTGAAAAAGATTTCTGTGTAAACGAAAGGTAAATTGGCAACATCAGTGTCATAACATGGCAGCACGAAATTAAAGGAATACATCAAACCTCCATCGAGTCGGCATGCATACGCACTAGCCTCTGCACACGCACGCGACGTCCATCTCTACTTGCGATTATTGTATCCCCCTTGGTCAAACGACCTTGATACACACGAAAGTACGTTAGCTGCCCATACCTGCCCGCCTGTAACTAACATCTGCCACGCACAACTTACACAAATAATTTCTATGAACTATGATTACAGCTAACACAACCAAGAAACAAGTATGCAATAGCGAACAATAAGCGATATTGGTGAAGCTGGCGGATTGCGACCTCAAGTGCTAATAAACATTCTTGCTTGGTACCTGCAATGCGATTCACTTTCCGGAAACATTTACAAATAACTGAACCCTCTTCTTCATGCTACAACGTCCCAAAAATGAAAATGGCATCCCTCTACTTGTCCTCACTTCACTTCCACCTTTCACCTCCTTATCTGATAAGCATATTCCATATTATAAAAACGCTTCACAGACCTCGAGTTTGAAAGCAAGCCCCACGAATGGATCAGAAGTATCGCGGCGTGAGCTCAGTACAATCGTCTTTTCCTCCTCCGTCCTAAAACTGCCAAACATAATACAAGCTAAACCTAAATCAGTTTCGATTAAAATTCGTTATAAACTCTGGTAGCACATCTAGATCCAAGAGCACACTGGAAAAAAAAAGCTGAAATAAAGTTCTTTAGGATGTTTTATCGGTCAGCAAATGGCATTCAATCGTCCAGTAGGGTACCCGCAAACCTATTAAGAAAAGTGCATATCATTGTCAACTCATGCCCTACATCCTGCAAAACGCAGCATCATCGAAATGCTACTTGTCCATCTAGTCTTGGCCCGACTCGAAATGATCAAAGAATTTGAACTACTTTTCTCAGAAAATATCATGACTGATGTTTTAAGTATTACTTTCACGAACCGTGGTTGAAAAGAGGCTAGCAGAGACTACAGGTGGGGAAGGAGGACGAGGGGGATTCTCCGGTCAGCTCTGATACCAGTAGGGAGAAAATTGAGCCCTTTCTACTTCTTAAGGCAAAAATGTTAGAAAAAAAGGACAACCCTACAGAGACTCTTCTGTTTGCTGAATTTTTTGTCGAACGCCTTTGGTCGAAGATGCGCCCAGTGAGGTGTAGAGGACAACTTCTGGCCGTAGGAAGGAACGAAGGGGGCACCGCTGAGTGCATGAACGAGCTCAGTTAATACAACAACGGCAAATTCAGTAGCGGGAGGGAAGGGAGGGAAGATGGTGTGAAAAGGGATTCACTGGGGAAATGATCCGGCAAGAACAGGATTCATGGGACAACCGGTTCATCCGAGTAGGGAGAACACCAACAGGAAACGATACTCGCAGCAAACTGCACATGTGTCAAAGGTCACTTCTTAACACCCCTCTATGGCTAGCATTATCAGTTCAACCAGCACGCAAAATCCCATAACTGTAGCACTCGATGTGGAAATGAAACTAACTGTTTATCGATAACAGTGGCTCTGTTAACCACATCGGAGGGACAGGGCAAATAACGGACGACCGCATCGATCATCAGCTGCACCCCTTTGTTCTTGAGGGCACTGCCCATCAGCACGGGCACAAACGAACGCTTTATGACGGCTCGTCGTATGCCTGCGTACAGCTGCTCCACCGATGGCACCTCATCTCTCAGAAACAGCTCTCCAATTTGATCATCTCCGTTTGCCAAGTGCTCTAAATTTCCATATAACATTTCAAATACTGTACTACGAGAAATAATTCAACGGCGCCCTCACGTTCAAATCGCACACTTTAATTCCTCCTACTCCTCGTTCAGTTCAGAGGCACACTTACCATCAACGCAACGGAGGCTAAAAATGATGTCTAATTACACATCCTAACAAGCTTTCTGCACACTCGAAGAACTACAGAAGCCTGCCATGTTTTGACCCACATTCCTTTGGCTCTACCTGCGATCGCTGCATCATAACTCGCATCACTTATGTTCTCAAAAAACTGCATAGAATGCTCGAAAAAACGAGCACTTTAACTTCAGCAACCATTGCAACAAAGCAACTCTACGTCGTTGTAAACAATGCTAACTCTTAAACAAGCATAAAACTGTTATCAATGCTAACTCTTAAACAAACATAAACAATTACCTATCATCTCTTGACGGAGGTCCTTCGCCTGTGCTCTCAGTTCTTTGGGAATATCATCCTTTCTCATGACCAGTCCATCCGGCTCTTCGTTGTATACCGCTTGCTCTTCAATCAAATCGACAACGCCCTTAAAGTGACTCATTACCCAGCAACAAAAATCATAGAATGTCATATTTGTGCTCTAGTAAAGCAATAATCGTTTTTTTCTTCCAAACACGGCAACCCAACAAAAATCGGTGAAAATTACTTTCGTTATGATCAAAACCTTAAGAGCAGTTACTTTAAATTTATAAAAAAGAAGAAAAATTAGTACTCTAGATAGTACTAAAAAAAAATTAGTACTAAAAATTAGTACTAGTACTCTGAACAGCAATATATTAGTACTCTTAATAAGCTACTGCAATTTATAAGCGCTTTCTTAGTTAAAGCTGTTATACGAGAAAGCTTCTTTGGAGTACTCAAGGCGGTTTAAAGAGCCCACAGGAAACCCGTGAAGAAAGCGTTAAAAAAAATGGTACATCTGATTTCAAAGAAACGCTGCAAAAATGTCACAAGCCATTTATTTTAGCAATAAAATTCCCTGCCCTTTTTAAAAATGTCGTTGGTATGCAGAATGCATGTTGGACATGCACGATATTTTTAATAGGATGGCTTCCGAATTATTTCGGGAACATGTATCAAAGTGAAATTACTTCAAGCATTTCCAAACTTTGAAGGAATTAAGTGTTGAGGATGTTCATTTTTGTGATGACTGTAACGCGCACGAAAGAGAATATGTAACAGCAACTCTATCGCATTGCACCCAACGATCACATTAGGGAGATGTAGATAATCGATAGGGTACATAGAAGTTTCCATCTATTTAGAGGTGACTTACAAGCGGGCGAGATTTATAATTCAAGGTTTCAAAAGGCTCTTATCGTCAGCTATATAAAGAAACTACCTAAGAACTACCTAAGAAACTACCTAAGAAATTTCACTTTATAATATGTAACTTTCATGATTCTCATGAAGCAACGTGGGGAGTAGTAAAACCCACAGTATAAAATCATATCGGTAAAAAAACCAAATTTAGTAGCCGAATATACACAGCTGCATGGATATTGCGAACGCTATACCTTGAAATCTGACTCCTTGCCAATCGGCAACTGAAGCATTGCTGCGTTGTGATTCAGCTTTTTCCTTAGACCATCCAAAGCCCTGAAAATTCTTTCCACTACTACATTTGACTTGACGCAGTAGCAGCTAGTATTTTATACGCAACAATACGTCACATATGAAGCGCACGATTCGCGTCCAAGCCATCAACAATTAAGGCTCTTAGTAACCGACGCGGCCAGCTCCCATTCAAAATTTCTTCATCGATTAATCACTCGTCACAGAAATATATCATTTCTTATAGGAACGAGCAGCTCACTATGTTCAAACTGGGGAAGTTTAAGAGGTATTTGACCAAAGCCATCTGCGCTCTGAAACATGAGATATGAAAAGGGAATTCGGGTTGATCGATGGGTCCAAAATATTCGTTTCACACGGACAAATTTTTGCTGCCATTTGGGAGCACTCTATCCTTTAGCACTCACTGTGTTTCTAAAGCGTCTGTTCGTGCCTTGTGGGCGTTTTGGTCGGTCAAACAGCCCCAACACGTACTTGATTCAAGTAGATAACGCTTTGTCAAATTTAGTTTCTAAAGACAGTCGATGAGCCAAATTCAAATCGATAGAGCATTTCGCCATTCTATGAAATCACACTGCTAGCGTGGCTTCGCAAAACGTCGCCCTTCATTCTCATCAATTTGACAAAAATGACAAACTCTACCTGAACGGTGTCGCACCAGTCCTATCGAGCTTATTAACGAACGTGATGAAAGGGACGTTGTATCGGGCAAGTTGTCGATTCACAGTGAACGTCTGACTCTGCACACCGCCCACACCGCATAGAACGAGTACTGCACCATCGAGAACACGTAATGCTCTCTCAACTTCTACCGTAAAATCCACATGACCTGAACCATAACACTCAAACGGGAAAATCACACGTTTGGAAAAAAGACCAGTGTTCTGAATGAGCGTTCTAATATTTTAAATAACCAGCTTCTCAAACTCTTGATAATCGTATTCATAGCCCCTCACATTGACATATTCAGCTTTGTTTTCTTTTCGTTTATTTCTTACTCGAGCACTTCGCTGACTATGAATTCTTCAAAGCTTATTCTTCTATTTCGTTCAACAAAATTTCTGAACAGTTTCATACAATATAAGTAGTAAATTGATTTTAAATATTCTTCGGCTGCTTTGACAAGCTGAAAAAATCGGCATTTTGCGACGGCCCAGCTTATGCATCCGTCAAAACAAGTCACGTGAATATCCAATGAGCAGACGGGAAATGCATAATATGGTTACCCCGACCCGCTTTGGATCCACTTCCATAGCTCCCACTTCCTCGCTATACCGTCAGATTCCCCTTCATGATCCCCAAGTCCTCTCGCTCGGTCAGCTCTGCGTTTTTTTTCGCAAAATTTTACGTCAGCAAATTTACACGGTTTGTTTTTCAATTCGTTTAAATTGCAGCGATGAAGCCTTGAGCACAGCAAGGAATCCGGAGAGTCCAGGCATCTATGTATTATAGATCTGGTAGTTAAATGCAGCTGTAATTACTGAATAATGCGAGAACGGAACGGAGGATGTCAATTCCGCAACAGGCAATCAGCGCGACGAAAACCAACAAAACATTCAAAACACTGTAGAACTTTGGGCACATCAAAGTAAAAGAGTAAAGAATATAACGGTTTATGTCCTTGACCACAACTGTAATCCACTAACCTCCGTTAAATGAGACTGCGGACTGCGCTTACCAGAAAGCTCCGCTGTATCATTTAAAAAATGCGAACCTGGAGTGTCAATAATGTTAATATTGGTTCCGTGCCAGTCGACGTATGTGGCTGCCGACTGAATTGTTATGCCACGTTGCCGTTCCAGTTCCATGAAGTCCATTGTCGCACCCACATCGTCTTTTCCACGAACCTATATAAGAACATACTACATTCGCTGGCCGTGACAACGCAGTACCTTCCTTGAACAGCGCAGATTCAACAATGCACTTTTCACGACAGTTCAAACCAAAACTCTGTTATGATATCTTTGTTTGCGCGATATTTATCGTATACAAATGAAAGATCTTCCGCAAATTTAAAAAAAAGCAACTCTGCGCTCAAAATATCGTCCGAAGAACCACAGTTGGAGATTACTGCAAGGCGCAGGTATGTAAAGGCAACACGCACAACACACAAATGGAGACGACAAAGACGAGCGAAACAGTCTCTTAGCTGTTAACTGCTCAGTGAGACATTTGATCGAAAAGACTGTTAAAATATAAACTGCAGCGAAGATGAAATATTTCGAAAAAGAAAAGAACATCAATGAACTTCAGCAAGCAGATGAACTTCTCCCTCTCCCTTTCTCTCTCTCTCTCTCTCCTTCCACTAAACCCAAGCGAACAATCATGAAGAACTAGCCTCATGCATAGAATCGATCCTCCCTGCATAATAAAGTATTCGCTCTGTTACCGTCGTTTTACCGGAATCGATATGTGCAGATATACCTCAAAACAAACGCTAATCAAATTTCTTTCTCGAGTCTAATTGGAAGACGGGAAATATCACTCAACAAGTTTTTTCAAACAATGAACTGATTTTTGAAGAGAACCGATTTCAACAAAAACCCGAACGTTCCTTACTCGCGTCCTAAGAATGAGACCTTACCTTTACAGGATATAAATGCTTGAAGGATTTAAATGCAGAACAGATATCTGCGCATAGTGGCACAGCCTAAAGCCGGTAATATCACTAATTACATTTTGCATTCTCTTTGTTAGGTTTGCACGTACGAACATGTTTGATTATTGATTTTAACTATTCTGTTTTTCGCGTGTGTTTCCGACCGCCAGTGGATGTAGCCTAGCTCTTCTTCTCCCCGCAAGTTCTCATCCAATCAGATCCTCACCACGCCACGCCCACTGGCTATATTAGGAGCACCTCTTTGGTACCATTCGTCTTTGTTGTATTGTATCGTCTACAGTGTGGTTATTTTCGTCAATAAACTTCTTTCACTTCGCCTCGACTCTCGGCTCGACAGTTTCTACAGTCAGCGCGACAAACACAACACTTTTAAATTATAAAACTGAAAAGTTTCAACAAAACTCTGCCGAGCGCCTACCGCAATGTTCATTTAAGTCATATCAATGTTATTGACATTCTATTCGCTTCGAAAATGTTATCGCACCGCAAAACTTCACCTTGTTTTGCCGACAGAATGAACGGGTTCGGTCTTGAATCCGTTCAGTTCAAATTGTTTAGGCTGAATATGGATGGAGCAGCTTTAAGAAAGAAAAGAACTTCAACGAACCCTAGCTAGAAGATGAAGTTCTCTCTCTCTCCCCTTCCATTAAACGCAAGCGAAGAATAACCAAGAACTGGCCTCATGGGTATTCGCAATATTTCGTCATGCGATTAACTCATATTTGCGAAGGACAACCGAAAACTAGTGGTTACACTCTGGTGATTTAAACAGTTTACGGTCGTAGGTGTTGCAGTTGAAAGTAACGAGAAATCGATAACATATCCAGGCAGTGGTGGGGTTTCTGAGATCATCAGCATATATCCCAAGTAATTTCAGAAATGGTTGTTTGTACTACAGATTACGCCCAAGTTTATAATTCGGCACATTTAACGAAGGAATACTTAAAGGTTCGTTATGGAGCATGTCATCGTTCGATGACGACTACTTACTGAACATACAATACTCAAAATCGCATGTATAACAATAAACGTTTTGTGCTCGAAATTTCTTTTGAATGCAATTTCTGCAGTGCCGTTCTTTTTACATTCCGCTTTTATCTTTCACATTAGCAACTGCACTGCCCAACGAATGAATCACGCCGCACGTCTAACAGTGTACATGGATATTTCACTCTAGGGAACAGCGGCGCATTCTCTGCTAGAAATTTGGTTCATACGCTTTGTAAATGTAAAGCACATTATGGCGACGTTATAGGTGTGCTCACTTAGATTGTCTGCATCCGTGTGTCACGCAGTTTCTACACGGGAATCATTGAACCTAGGATTACATTTGACTGCTATGATGTGCATCGCCTTTATATTCAATTCCGAATTGATTCGTTGACTTCAGAGAAACTTATCGATGTTGAAAAGTGTTAGAAAAATTGCATGCACTTCTTGATTGGTCAGGTCGCAGAAAGACATTTCTACAGATTTAAAATGGGTGGACCAGTTCAGTTGGGAATTCTCATTTTTGATGGGCAGTCTACGAAACCGCCTAACAGGTGGAACTGGTAAAGCGCTTATCATACCAGTCTCAGAGTGATTCCCACTTATTTTGCTTTGCTCTGTTACGTACCTTGTCACATGACCGACCGAAAAATGCATGGAATTTTTTATTAAAAGATAAGTTTGAGCGTTTGTAGCTGTCATTGCGAAAATCGACTCATAATGAAGTAAACTGCAATTCGGGCGCCTTTAAATGACATAAACCAATCAAATTTAATAACATTAGCTTTAGCAACGGTTAGTCGCATGAGACTAGCGACCATTCGAACATTAACGACATCATCATTATGAGGTTCAGAAAGGCGAATTTGCAATCGTGCATAAAAAGGAACATCATTCACTGCACAGCAATAAATTGAAATAACTTCATAAAAAAGCCGTACCTATGTTTCGTGTCTTCTCAACCGCTTTTGCACTCGTTGACGGAAGCGTTGCGGCTTGCGCGGAAGCATAGCGCCTCCACATCGCTGACGTCTAAAACAGTACGAAAAAAAAATCACAAACGCATCGATTGTGATGACATTTACTATAAGCTTTTAGCTAGATATACAAACGAGCTTAGCATCCTGATTCTTGGAATTGGGCTGCGACAACAACGTTCAGCTGCATTAGTTTACGCCCTCGTTTCACTGCCGTGCTCAATTTCGCCCTCTTCTTCTCCTGCTCTTTTTTATATCACGCACCTTTTATTCCCCTTTATTCATTTGCTATCTCAGTTGAGAATCTGGTTACAGCTTGTGATCACCTTCGCTTTTTGGAGGATGCTTGAAAGTGGCAACGTTATCTAAGTCCGCGCTCACACTTTGCAACTGCAATGCTGGAGCGAGTAACAGAAAAAAAAAATGCGGAGGCATCTTCACTAAAAAATTAACCAGCCAGCAGCGGCAAAGGTCAACACACAAAAAGTTTTATAATTTGAACGATATTCGACCAGCCTATGTTATTTGCTCAGCGCAAGCAAAACAGCTGATCGAATAAGTTTAGCAGGAACCCAAGAAGAACTCTATCCTTCAACTGCATTCTTATCTCCACCTTCTGAATTCCTTTATAATTTATTATCTTGCGTTATTCTTCTGAGCCTCTGCATGTTTCTGAGGAAAATAATTTGTCAAACGTTCAATGTCTTTTTCGCAACGCAAATTCTAAACCGAAGCTATATGTAAGTGTAGAACACAAACCTTCATGGAAAGCCTTGTAGTACGGGATGCCAAACTGAGAACCATCGCCGAGCGAGAACGGCAAGCACAGCCGACTACCACCGAAAAATAATCATGCGAAAAAAAACCTTGAAGAAAAATTCCATATAACTTTATAAACGCGAAATACGGCAGGGTCAGCTGTAAAATCTATACGTTTACATGTTCACTACACGGGAATGCAATAATAAACAGCAATAAAAAATACAAGAATTATTTATTGAACTGCAGCAATCAGTTAGACGAAAAAATATGAAAATCTCTGAATCAACACGATAACATCCGCAATAAGGGTGATTCGTTCGCATTTAATCCTAAAACAAGGCGTTCGAGTTAAATTTCTTTAGGTAAAATGTCCTGGAAGGCTGCGAATCGCACACAGCAGAATAAGACGCGAAAAAGAAAAATAGAAAACAGAACAAAAAACCGAAGAAATTCCAAACCATAACTTCAGTACAAAACCTTCGTTCACCCTCTGCACAAAACAAAGCAATTCTGTCGAACCACATATTACACGATATAAATCCCGCACCTTCCCAACCCGCATTCCAAACTCGCAAATGTTGCGATTTTTACCGCAATTGGACTCGAGCCAATTTCTTAATTATTACTGTATTTTCATGCATTTACGGATATGAACTAACGCAATACCGTAGTAACTGTACGCCACATAAAAATTGTTAAAGTGTACATTCAAAAAAGGGGCGTGGCTTTGCGATTTGATTGGGTACGATTGGCGGGAAATTGAGCCGAATTATGTGGTGCAGTAGGGAGCGCAAAAGGGGCATGATTTGCGCGCAGAAGCGAGGAGAGAGCAGAGAAAAAGAGGAATGTGGTCTCCTGGAAAAGTGAAAACGGTGAAGGCCCATCGATTTTTGTTGCCAACCGTTCATTATAGTTTCTGTTTTGGATTTGCTGGTCGTGTTGTGCGTCTTGGTCTAGTCAAAAGCAGGCGGCGGTGGTTGGACCTGTTTTCAGGTTGGATGCTTGTGCGGTATGAGGGGGGCACGAGGGTGGAAGTAGGGATTGTGAATATTAGTTCATTCCAGCTCTTTTTATAGATAGCATATACACGAATATCGCGAAAAATCATGAAGTCAGATGATTCAATTAACTGACGAAGACTTTTGACTGGAGCTGAACTGACCTTAATTACTGCGGGAAAAAACACGTAGGGTCCGTATCACATAGTTCGACCATCCCTCTCCCCCTCCCCCGCCATTCCCCCCGCCTCGTCCATCGATGGGGGACTGGTTTTGCGCTTCTTTGAACGGTCGGTTCAGGGTGTTTTTATCACGGAGTATCGCTTTGTTGCATTCGTTTTGGCTTACGTAAATTTGGAATCTTTAGAGAAGAGTATAATTGTTTCATCACGCAGTGAGTTGAATCCATCTGATGAGAACCGTTCGACGAGCCGCACTCTGAACAAGTTCTTTTGTGGAATTCATCATCACACATTCATTTCCTTAGTTCATCCTGAATGCCGAATGATTTTTGTCATTGTAAATACGAGCCAATCTGACTCTACTATACAATGGAGCGTCTGTGTGTGCCTGAGGGAGTGGAAAAAATTGGTTATTCGTGTTGCAAACCGTTTATTGCAAAACATTTCGGTAGAGGTTTTTTGTTGAAATCGAGGCGGGAGGTCCGAAAATACACAAAACTTCCGAAACCCGAACCGTGAAGTAACGGTAATATAAATAACTGCACTCCGGAATAGGAGCTGCAAAAAACCGAAGTCGTTTCGAGATTTCGGAAACGAGATTCCAAGTTCCAATCGTATTCTAAAAAGCAGCTACGAATCATGACAATTTAAGCGTTGAAAATTTCTAATCTAGTGAGCGTCCGTGAACTGTTCTCCGCGGTTGGTCCATTGATTCCACTTGAATAGCGTCGATGTAAAGTCGGGATGTGACGCGCGGCAATGAAGTGAAACACGGGGAGAGAGGGGAGAGGGGCGGGGAGAGAGGGGGTAAGGGAGAAGGATGGGACGACAAAAGAGCGCAACCGGAACACGGAAGAAGTGAACTGCACTTCGAACACGAATGGTTTTTTTGCGTTTCTGCAGACCCATCTGAAATCGCATTGTTGCGAAGTCGTGTATATAGTATGCGGGTGTGTCTACCGATCTGTATATCCATTTGATGAACGGTTTTAACTCGGTAAACACTAAAGCTATGAGCTATGAAATTTGCCAGGTCAAATCTGTACGTTACGGCTGTTTCTTGTTTTCAGGTCGAATTTTTGACGCTGAACAAACTGTGGAGACTTGAGTCTTTGAAACGGGCATTTTGAAACATCGTATCGCAGAAAAAGCGAATCTGTAGTAGAAGACTGTACCGACGGTTTGTTCTAATAAACATGAGTTTTCGCTATTCATGAAAGTTTATGGGACTGGCTTATGTGATGGACAGAGTTGCCAAAGCGCATATCGTGCCGACTTTATGGCATGTATTTTCTGCTTGCATGAATTGGCGTTTTACAACACAGTTCAGCACTTTTCTCCATGGTGTAGGAATATTTCGTTTTCAACCTATGTGTTCCCTTTCGTAAGCTCGTTTTATAGAGCAGTTTCTTTGAAACGCATGGGATTCTACTCTATTTCTTTTCTCTTTTGTTGTCCTCACGCATGCGCACTATCCTTTCCACTCCGCTTTCTTCTCTTCTCTCAGTTTCCCTCCTCCTCCTCCCACCCATTTTCGGAAATTTTTATAGGTCAGCCTTTTCCGAAGAAATTGGTGATCCACGATATTCAAGCCAAAACGTCCCGAAATCAATGAAATAACTTATAAGAAATGCGTTTATTGACGGAAAAGTGCTCAAGTTTTGTCTCACACTTTTCTCAAAAGATTTCTGAAATACTCAGTTTTATGTTGGTCGCCCTGCTACCTGCGGATCGCCCCTCAAAAATCATGGGGCAAAGTAACACAAAAATCAGTCCATGGTGGAAGCAAGATATGCCCTTATGGTTGTATTCTGGATTCGTTTCTAAGCTGTAAGTGTCAGGGTTATATTAGTTGTGGGTCATAGCTACCAACTTAATGATTGACCAGCATGTGGAGATGGAATAGATAAATAATCACGGCATGATAAAGCTTACCCTCATCGCTTTTCCATCTGACTGCAGGGTGTCAATAATTTCCTTTTGCTTGGTTGAGTATTTCATGATACTGAAACACAGTGATAATTTAAAGCAGTTTGAAAAATCCATTTAGGATCAGGCGGTGACGTGTTACATTGTTTAAATTAAAAATAAATAAATAAAACGTCAAGTATAGCGACTGTTTTGACACATGAGAAGGTGCGATGCTTTGGTGCGGTGAATGCGTATAGTGTGTGGGGGTGCTTGCCGCACCACATGCCTGAATTCAAGCATTCCATTTCTCGTCCTGTCTCTGTGCTACTTGATTGTGTTTTGGATAGTTGTATTGTAATGATCGTAGGATTCATGCATTCACATGGAATCCGTTTTCTCTTTATTCACTGAGAGTGCTCAAATAGAGCGAAGATGGGGAATGGAAAGTCGTATAGATTCTTTTTGGGTAAGCCATTGCGCAGAGAATAAGGTCCAATCTTTTTTTTTTTTTGTTTTCATTGAGCTATGCTGTGACGGATGAGGAAAAATGTCTCCCAGCACGCTGATGGAAATGAGACATCCTTCTAAGTGATGAACTTGTGTGAAATTTTATTTTTTGTTGCAAGAGTTTTTAGAGTGCTAATGTGCTTAGCAGGTGGTGGTCGTGGAGCGACCTTCTGCTTCACGACCATTGGCTACAACACAAAATATAATCTTAGTAAGATGGAATTGAATTCAGAAGACAGTTCTTCGCCAGCTGTTCATAATTGCAATCATTATCATTGTCACCGACTGTTGGCCAAGAGCTATTCATCGTCCCAATGGGAACAAAGTAGGTTGGTTATGAAGATTTACAGTAAGGTTATAGCTACAGTGGAAATAATACTGTGCCAGTTTGGTAATAGTTGTATACTAAACAATAGCTGGTTCCCCTTATACTGTACAGTGGAAATCTATAAAGGTATGCTTATATACGATGTTCTGCTTAAGGCATAGCAAGAAAAGGTACTGCTGCGGAACACACTTTGCTTGCATAGTTTCGTCCATTTAAACAATAGTAAAACAGCGGAAATTTGCGATCATTTTTTCAAGAATTCCGAGGTAAGCACAGATGTTTTTGGCTCCTCCCACCAATCCCCGTTATACTCATGTAGCGATGGGGGCAGCTAATGTCAAAGGCGGCGGAAAGGCTTGGCTTTAATGAGTATATGAGAACGGTTTAATTGGATGATAACGCTGAATTAGCATCGAGTCCGAGTAATAATGAATTTGGGTAAACTGCAGAGGGATCTTAATATAGAGTTCGACTAGCTGAGCCGGAATATCTTTACAGAAAATGGGAATAGCTAGAGATGAAGAAATAATGCCATAATACTATTTTAATTTCATGACCACACTTTTAGGAAATTCTATAAGTGTCTGACCATACACTTAAGAATAACCGCATTAATCGTTAGCACTCTAAATAAAAATTCCGAAATGTCTAGCTCAGCAGTTTACCAGAGGGGCTTAGCTTGTAGATGATACAGCGTTTGAGTGGTACGTACCAGAAGTGGCTTCTCCAAGGAACTCTCTTTACTTAATCGAATATGATGGGATTTTTTCGTGCAACTTTATGCTTGTGTGAAGTGAAGTGGAGTGCTAAGTTCTATAGATTGAATTTGAGAAGCAGGCCGGAATTAAAGTTCAGAAGAGGGTGAGAGTGGTGCGAAATTGGAGGGTTTTGTTTGCGGTATTTCTTAAAAGTATAATAATTCAAAAGCTGTTTTCTCTCTTTGGGACAGGGAACGACGACCGGAAGCCCATGAGACCCATGCCAATCTTAGTCTGTACATAAGACGTCTTGGATCATTGCAGATTTACAACGTGAGGTACGTGTGCCTTATTTAGGCGCTGAAACGCAAAGAAATGTTACGTACAGAAAAATTTTTTCTCAGATATATTTTTTAGCGATTAAGGAGGCTTGTATGGTCGTAACGAAAAAAATGAAGGTCATAAGCCTAATAAAGAAAAGTGAGTAATGTGATGTACACGGAAACACTTGAAAAGCATGCCGTTGCAGTTAGTTTAGTGCTATTTTAATACGATATTTTGCACCAAATTTTGTCATGCAGAATTTTTGAATATCTCGAGAAAGGTGACAGTGACGATGCATGAAGGTAAGTTATGGCAGATTTTATCTACATGGTTGTAAGAAACAGTTTTAAGTTAGCTTGATGTATGGCTTTATGCCAAATCACTTGTGGTGGTGCTTTTCGGTGATGCGAACCGGAAGAATTTAGGCAGCTCGAGTCCACTAAAAGGGGCGCCATGCAGTCGAGCGTCCTTCATAATATATACGGTCCGTAGCGTTTTCAGTGGCTCCTGAATAGTTATGGCGATATGAAGAGGTGGTGATCTTGCGCATTCTGTAACGCCCCCAGTTGTCGCACATCGTTCAACGAGTTTTAATGAGTTGATTTCAACTCGTTCAATTTTAGGAATGGCCCTTTTGCAGGTCTCCTTCGGTCGAGAACTTGGATGGAGGCGTCAAACCTTGCAACATTTTGCGCAGCTTTTCGCGCTTTTGTTACCTGGCTGTAATAATGGCTTAGTATGAGAAATGCAGACAAGTCATCTGCCTTTCTTCGTCCATAGCCTCATTTCAGTGAATGAAAGGAATTAATTTTCTGCGTGTGTCGGGGGGGAGGAGGGGGAGCGGGATTTTAAATTTAAACCAGACTAAAAGTTATTTAGACCTCGCAGAAATTTGTTGTAAATCGTGTGCTACTGAAGGTGATTTTATCGTTTATGAGCCTACAGGATCTGTGCGGTTAGCCAGCTTTATTTGATGGCGGAAGTGAGCTGAGCAGATCCACCAACCAAACGGTTGTGTGGTGTTAGGGTGGTGTGTTAAAGGGTAGGAAGGTGAGGGTTGACTCTAAAATCTTAAGTAGCTGGAATCGTTTGGCTATTGCCAACGACGTTGTTTAAGGGGTGGGGGAAGAATGGAAACGATGTGTAGACGGGACGGGACAAGCAACTCGCATTCGCTGAGAGGGGTACGGCACGCACACACAGACAGACACACACATCGTCTCACATCGCAGAGCAATTTGCGTCTAGCTCGACACTTGCTTTGTGCCAACAAAGAACGACGACGCACTACGCTTTGGAAAATACGAAATGAGCGTGCACAACGGCGGCCTTACAACCAGTTGTTGTTGTCCACTGCTCATGATGTTGATGGTTGTTGTCTTTCAGAAACACCGCATTATCACACACACATCACAAACATCACTTAACGCCGACATAAACCAGTCCATGTGTATTCAAACTACTAGCCCAGTGAGTGGCCGATCCGTCCGTCCCCCTGCCCGCTCTCCTCCACTCCCNAAGGTTGTAGGGCAGAAAGACGAAAAGCCGAAGTATTTCATAAATGTCGCTATGTTGTGAGGAAGTATTGCTTCTTGAGAAACTTGGGCACCTGATGACCCCGTCGCAGCGTGGACAAGCACACTGGCGTTCGAAATGAATACGGTTTGGAGGAAGGGGAGAAGTGGTTAAACAGTTTCCCGCCGATACAGAGGGAAGCTAGAGAGGTGCAGTGAAAAGAAGGGGGAATGACCATGTACATGAAACGAGTTGTGAGTGCATTAAGATGCGTGAGGATGCATGCGTTTATTGATTTTAACGTGAGGGACGTAATTGACGCTTAGCGGAAGTTCTCCATTGTCGTTGTATTGGGCATTTCGCAGTTAGACGTGTCGGTTCGTTACGCAAAATATAGCAACAGTTGTTTTTTTCACTCATCCAATAAAGTTTTCTGATCTTTTATTTTTTTCAAGCGCCTCCATTTTAATTACTGTTTATGAAAACCGAGTTGTTTGGAAATACAGGTGTTTTTTTTCTGATGGGGCTGGTTTGATAGTACAACACTTGATAGTTGGATAATCATCGAGGTGGTTACCTGCATGGGTATTTTTGGAGCTGTGTTTACCTCTCGGTATATCTGCGCTATAGATGAACCCCTT
>JPKZ01001213.1:54210-75778 GCA_000803305.1 Toxocara canis
GGGGGGTAATTTAGTTCGAGAAGAGAGCTTGTTTGAAATGGTGCCTTCAACGAAATCAGGAAAAGGCGTGAGGAGGGTCGGATTTAAGATTAGATCGTTTTTTTTTTGAAGTGTCGAATCCAGTGCGGATGGAGTAGGATATTGCAAAAGAAAGACTTACGTTTGCGAACTCCCGTTTGTGGACGAGGTCTGAAAGGATATTTTATTGAAGGGGAATTAGAATTGAGTGTTTGTGATTTTTCAAAAAAAATTTTTGAAGGCTTCGAACAATGAGTTACGATGGCCTTTGCATCCGGAGTTGTCGGTGACGGCAAAATTTGTTTATTACAACTTTTGGTTGTGAATCACGGCATTCTCCGAATTGTTTCCTTTCATTATACTGGACAGTATGAGTTCGAGTATGATAGAGTAAGCGCATGTGATAGGTGGCGTCGTCCATATCATGGATTTCGCACGTCTGCGCCATCGGATAGGAACGAAAATTTCACCATAAAATCTGGATGTTTCGGACACTTTGGCGAGGATTTTGCCAGTCTTAGCGCAAAAAGGTTCTCTTCGTCGGCATCTTCTGCGGAGATATGGAAGGCTTTCAGGATGCCTTTGAATGCAGATGCCTCGATTCGCAAAACCGCCAGTTTTGCCTCCGAAGAGTTTGGCCTGTTTTGTTTGAAGGCGGTTGTTTTTACTTGTGCCTTTACAGGAATGGACCGGCGGCAGAAGCGGCAAATCGAGCTGCAGCGCAGTGGGCGAAGCCTGAGACGAGTGAGACGTCAGCGTCTGGCGGTATTGTGCAGGAGGTGATGGGCGAGTTGCTTATTCCGACCTCAGCTCAAGTCGCCATGGGGGGCACAACGCTTGATCCTTGGGCGCGCAACTACCTCCCTCATCTCAACGGGTACGCCGGACTGTGCATTCCACAACAGGCACAGCCTCCACCTGAAAAGGTTGCTTTGAAACTTAACTTGCTTTTTGAGAAAACGATTTTTGATTCTGGCTGGGGAGCATTAATGGCGTAAAAAAAAAGATGGATTTGTTATTTTAAGGAGCTCAGAGGTCTGAAAAGGTGCGATCCAGTAATCCCTAGGAGGTGGCGTAGAGTGGGTTCTGGTCAAATGTCACACCGTTGTAAATATACAGAGCGTATCATAAGTAGATGGAGTACTTGGTCCATCTACATCTTGTATACATATGACAGTGCATACAACTATTTTATTGTTGAACCTTCCATGTCTCTCCTTCCTGCATTTGTCGTATTTCTTTTCAGGATTTATCGCAATTGATGGGGACGCACATATCCCTTTTCTGTTCAGATGTTGAGGCCTCTTCTTATGAACAGCATGGGATCTCAAATGCATTGTCACAAAAGCTATTCGCTTTCGAGATGATTGCTTTTTATCTTGTATAGCGAGCCGCCTTCTCCCCTTACCATCCTCCAGGAGCCCAGCTTCCACACAGTTGGAAGCACCCTTGTCCGCAGTCGATCTGCTTAAGCGCTGGCACCAGCTTCGAGAAATGAAGAGAAAAGAGTTTTGGAGGCAACCAGAAGCTGTTTTGAAAACATGCTCATTCAAAGTTTTTGTTGAAGAATCCTCAACAGCCGTTCTGGCAGTCTGATTCTCGAAATCGGCTAGACTGCTTTCGGCTACTAGTTGGCTTGCACCACGCACAAGGCAACTTTAGGTAGTTGTCAACCTACATCTATCGTCATTGATGACGGTGTGGCTACAGGAACCTGGTGTTCAGCATCTGTCTACTTATATTGAACACGAAGGGGTGGATAGCTACTAAATACCTGTCCTTATTAGCTTAGCGGCGCTCGATCTTCAAAGGTTACGGATTGAGTGCTTTGAAGCAGCTGCGGTCAACTTTTAAAAATTTAGAAAGGGTGCGCTTGTGCTTAATATTTCCTCTTGCGAATGTCGCCTTGTTTTGCTCGTCTTTAAGAAAAGTTTTCGACTCATTTCCCCGGCATCGGTTCAAAAGTTTCCTACAGTTTTTCGGCTCAACAATTCGCAAAACCGCCAGTTTTGCCTCCGAAGAGTTTGGCCTGTTTTGTTTGAAGGCGGTTGTTTTTACTTGTGCCTTTACAGGAATGGACCGGCGGCAGAAGCGGCAAATCGAGCTGCAGCGCAGTGGGCGAAGCCTGAGACGAGTGAGACGTCAGCGTCTGGCGGTATTGTGCAGGAGGTGATGGGCGAGTTGCTTATTCCGACCTCAGCTCAAGTCGCCATGGGGGGCACAACGCTTGATCCTTGGGCGCGGAACTACCTCCCTCATCTCAACGGGTACGCCGGACTGTGCATTCCACAACAGGCACAGCCTCCACCTGAAAAGGTTGCTTTGAAACTTAACTTGCTTTTTGAGAAAACGATTTTTGATTCTGGCTGGGGAGCATTAATGGCGTAAAAAAAAAGATGGATTTGTTATTTTAAGGAGCTCAGAGGTCTGAAAAGGTGCGATCCAGTAATCCCTAGGAGGTGGCGTAGAGTGGGTTCTGGTCAAATGTCACACCGTTGTAAATATACAGAGCGTATCATAAGTAGATGGAGTACTTGGTCCATCTACATCTTGTATACATATGACAGTGCATACAACTATTTTATTGTTGAACCCTTCCATGTCTCTCCTTCCTGCATTTGTCGTATTTCTTTTCAGGATTTATCGCAATTGATGGGGACGCACATATCCCTTTTCTGTTCAGATGTTGAGGCCTCTTCTTATGAACAGCATGGGATCTCAAATGCATTGTCACAAAAGCTATTCGCTTTCGAGATGATTGCTTTTTATCTTGTATAGCGAGCCGCCTTCTCCCCTTACCATCCTCCAGGAGCCCAGCTTCCACACAGTTGGAAGCACCCTTGTCCGCAGTCGATCTGCTTAAGCGCTGGCACCAGCTTCGAGAAATGAAGAGAAAAGAGTTTTGGAGGCAACCAGAAGCTGTTTTGAAAACATGCTCATTCAAAGTTTTTGTTGAAGAATCCTCAACAGCCGTTCTGGCAGTCTGATTCTCGAAATCGGCTAGACTGCTTTCGGCTACTAGTTGGCTTGCACCACGCACAAGGCAACTTTAGGTAGTTGTCAACCTACATCTATCGTCATTGATGACGGTGTGGCTACAGGAACCTGGTGTTCAGCATCTGTCTACTTATATTGAACACGAAGGGGTGGATAGCTACTAAATACCTGTCCTTATTAGCTTAGCGGCGCTCGATCTTCAAAGGTTACGGATTGAGTGCTTTGAAGCAGCTGCGGTCAACTTTTAAAAATTTAGAAAGGGTGCGCTTGTGCTTAATATTTCCTCTTGCGAATGTCGCCTTGTTTTGCTCGTCTTTAAGAAAAGTTTTCGACTCATTTCCCCGGCATCGGTTCAAAAGTTTCCTACAGTTTTTCGGCTCAACAAGCTGACAGTTCCATTATGTATTAGAAGATCGGTTTGTCCTCTAAAAAGTCTACCTTCGTATTTCGTTGTTCGTCTTAGGTGGACAACGGATTAGTGGACATTGCGGGACGACAGGCTGCGTGCAGCAATCAGTTAAGTTGAACACAGAGGGTCGATAAGATGTAGCTATTTGATAAGGCCGGCAGAAGATTAGTGTTGCTAATTGCAGGGCATAAAATATAAGAAAAATCATTCTAACGTGTGCAGTTGGATGAGTGTATATTTAGTTCATGTATCTGACGGCATTCTTTCGTAATCAGACTTTCATTCGTGTTCAAAAATGCTTTTCTAGGCGAGAAGGAAGTTGAATTTGGAAGGAGTCGGTTCTGCGCCCGGTTCAGCAGGCTCTTCTACTTCGTCAACACCGGTTGCTGATCCGTACTCGGCGCCGGCTGCTGTCGCCACTGCAGTACAGAAAACACCCTCAGGTGAATCTTGTTTTGTATGGTGTGTTAAGTGATAGGGATACATGAGGTTGTTCTGAGTAGATGACCTAGTAGGCACTATGCACAAGCATCCGACAGCGAAGCAATGCATTTTGGCGTTGTTTTGGCTTCAGACTGTTTCATGTGCTCTTCGAAATATCAAAAAAAAAAACATCTTCACGCATAGCAATGAAATGGTCACACATCCGCATGGTTAAAACCTTTACCATACATCTCAAATTATCATTTTTGGCAGTTCTGAAAACACTGAAAAATAACTAACCTTTTTGCCTAATTTTGTCCGCAGAGAGATGCTGTTTGGAAAAGCGCTCTTGATGACGTGTATTTTGCTACCGGCGATCGCCGAATATCCTAAATAAGCCCGCAATGGAGGGAAGTGTATAGTTATGGTAACTAATAAAAAGAGGACCATTTCATCTGCGTTGATGTCCATTAGAGCTGTCAAAACCACTAACATCACTTTACGTTGTCACCCCTTTGTCATCCTTTCCCAGATTGTGCTTACGTTAATCACTGATTTGTGAGTGCGTCGTGGGTGATGGAAATTTTTCTTGGGAACATAGTGGGTTGTAACATGACTTTTTATTTTATTGTCTTTAAAATATGAGAAAATGAGAGAGAACGGGTAAAATTAATGGGAAGATGAATAAAGGTGAATGTAAAAGATCGAGCAGTGCATGGAACCATGCTGTGCATGCGCCATCTGCTCTTCGGTGCTATGATGCTTATTCTAATGTTTTTTTTTCGCCCATTTATGCGCGAATACACAGTAGTAAAATTTCAAATACAAGAGGAAATGCAAAGAGGTCTGATGATTGACGATCGTAACCTTTTTATCCAATTCCTTCAACTCGAAAATAATTAGCCGGAACAGTTATGAATGCGGTAAACTAGCGCGTAACTTGGCTGAAAAGTGCAATATATTTCTTTTACGTGCGGCTGAAGTTTATAAGAATAATTTTCTTATGTAGGTTATCTCAGATATTTTATGTTTCAGGAACACAAGAAGTTGGACTTCAGCCACAGCCGTCCTCGTCAGGTGTACGAAGGCGGCTGGCTGCCGAAGGCACTAAAAGCCCTCATGGTTTGTTTGAATTTCTTGAAATGCGAATTTTTTAAGGTTACTGGTGCGACGAGCACCATCGTGCGCACCATTACGAAGCAAAAATCGTAGGGTTTATTGATATCTGGCTTAGGTATATTGTGAGTTAGTTGCAGCTGTTGCGGCAAACACTGTCTGTCTTGTCGCATTCCTCGCTATTCCACTTTACAAGGTTTTGAAATTTATTTGTGTTGGAGCGTCGTTCGTGGTATTTCGGCCAACATTTATGTGATAGGTTCTTTGAATCGATTGCAATGTGATGCAGCACGACTGGTCGGAAACGGAACGGTGGCGATCGTTGAAGACGAAAAAAGAGGAAGGCGCGGGCGCGATAAATAGCTGACATAAGTACGAACGAAGCTTGAAGCAATATTGCGGGGAGAAGTTGTGCAGCAGCAGAGAATTCTGCTTAGGATAGAGGTCCTTCCTTCAGCAGAAGATATTAAGATGTGGAGGTCGGCGGTCTTGCAACCAGGTGGCTTTGGAAGATAGCTTAGCGTGGGAAACCTGTGAGCCATCTTTGCATAATACATGGATATGGGCAAAGGCGTAGCGGACACGAAACTCACCTGTCGGTTTCTATTTCTTAAAATTGTATGAGAGAGGGATGAGCTGTTGTTGTCAGCCGTAATCAGTTGCGACCATATAGCACATGTCAACCGCATCTTGTCGAATATAAAAGGCTCTTAACTGCTCCAGACTGGGACAGTTATTAAGCGTAGATATCGATCGGCTTTCGAAAGATGGTGCTGTACATGATTGAGCTCATATTGAACTCATTCTCTTGAGTGGAATCTTTCATTTAATCGATTGACAAGGGCTGACCTGATGCTAGTGCATCCACAGAATCTCCAGTTATGGGAAGCACTTTTCTAAGTTAAGAGAACCGGCCGTTCAGGGTGAAGCATGGAGTTTTAAACGCGGTGAAGCATGGAGTTTCAAACGCGATAGTACTATAAAAGGTCCGTATTTTTTGCAGAGGCAGCCACATGCCAAGGGATGTTTTGCACCACATCTTTTTCTTTTCTTTTTCTTGTTTTGCTATACTTTTTAGCCATTTTTCGGCAGCGATTTGATTCGCTTCACACAGCCAAGCTCTGTAATTGGGGTCGGTTAGTATCTCTATTTACGGAGGACGTCATGATTTATTACAATGGTCCTTTTATGGTTGCCATTGATTGAATCGTATCTTTAAAAGTGTTAGCTGTTAACGAGTTCTTTGAATGGCAGATAATAAAATGCTGACTATAGGCTCGGCATCGCGCAGTGCTAGATGGCTTTTGTTCCCTTTTCTTTTGCGCTTTAGATGCCAAGTAAACTAGAGCTAATTGAATCATATGAGTAAAACTCTTAACCGTCAAATTAGTCACTGCTTCAGAACTGTCTTTGGAACGTCTAGCCAACACAACTATCAAAAAAGTAGTTTCATGGAAGTGGATGCCACTCGGGTTCCAAAGTGTCGAATCACTCCGCTGTGGAGTTTTTTGGTCGAACTATGCTATAAATAGCTCCCTCCAGTGACAGATCAATCCACAGTCATATCGCAAGTCCCGGATACAGTTTTTATATTGGTGGTTCTGTGGTTATGTGCAAGGATCAAACCGGTGGCCCATCATTCACGCATAGAAAAATTCCCGTATGCCGTGCACTAGGAGAAAAAAGAGTGAATCATTGTGCAGAAACGGTGAAATCAGGTAAAAATTACGTAGAAGTGGGTGACATACAAATCCGTTGCATGTATTGTTTGCGCCTAACATATTTCTTCCTGTTTTTACAATGGACATATTGAATTTCGTTCTGTAAGTTTCTGTGTGATGGAATACTGTTCTTTATCCTGACAGTCTTCTCAAAAATAATCTTTCAAGAAAGAATTAGGCTAGAGTAGGCTAGGCTAGAATAGGTTAGAATTAATCTTTCAAAAATAATCTTTCAAGAAACTAGGTTAAAAAAAAAATAGGCTAGAAAATATAAGGTTTGTAGGTTGGAATGCCTATTTTTTGTTGTTGTCAGTGAATTTCTTAACAATGCAAACTTTTCATAATCACTAATTTTTTTTGGCTTTTATGCTGTACAATGCAGTCAGTAACGCATGCAAGTCACAAGCGCGCTGTATTTATTGTGTATATCGGTGCGGGCTGATAACGCTACTTTAGTGCGTATTCTTCTTTTGCACATATTCTCAACGCTCTACGCGCACTCAACATTTGAAGTGAATCCCTCTTGCGGTGCACTTTTTTGCGTACACCACTGATGAAAGTGCCCCTCACTGTCAAGATCGCATGTCTCATTTCTAAATGCTCTGAACGATCTGATCCTTCAGTAAGCGTTACCTCGCTGGCCACTAGGTCGAGATCAGTCATTCTAATCCATTTTTGGTCATAAAGTTTAGTCCATCTTCTATAACTCGATCAGTAACAGAATTTCCCACGGTGACTTTTTTCATGTTTCTAATTTTCTTTTTTCTTTACATATATGGTTTTATAGGCGTAGAAATACATGTATGTATGTGCTCATTTGTTTTGCTTTGTGCAAAAAAAAAAACGCGCAACTGTGTGCTCATCGTTCGTTTTAAAAAAGCTTGGTCGTCTTGCAACAGCTTTCTAAGTCTGTTAGCGCGTTTTCATAGGAAACGGTGCTTGTGTCTTTTAGCGAAATGGCGCTTTTTGTTGGCTTTTGTCTTCATCAGTCAAGCAGTCGTCTTCCGACATCGGCCTGCCTTATGTCATTCCGGTGCCAAATTAATTAGCTCACTGCTTTCCGTTCTGGATACTTTTAGGCATAATTAGAATGAAGAAAAACGCTTAAAAAATCGTTAGATAGAGTAAGAGATGGGCAGTGCACTGCGCTTATCTTTTAAAGCAAATTTTCCTCTGGCCAATTGCATTTAACTTCATATTCTAACTTCGCAACTTGGAGAATTGTTCGAAGTCTCTTAATCTCTTACGAGGAAAAAGTTTGTTCTCAAGTTCAGCCATTAAAAACCAAGCGGCGAAGCAATTTAGTTAGGTATTTCAGTCGGACGGCTTCCGTGGATCTCAAATGACTGTAGAATGTGACAGAAAGTCGCAGTTTCATTTTAGCGCTCTTTCATCGAACGTGATACTGATATTGTTGCGATTGCAGTGAATGTGATAAAATGCCGTGAAATAAAAATGGTAAACTTGAATATGAGAGCAGTTTGGGGCGTTTTCACACGTGTTTTGTTAGTTGACTGTTTTTGCATTTTTGTGCTGTTCCTTATCAGTTGTAAGCGACAAAAGTCGGTATACTAAAAACAAGAAAAACGAGCGGGAAAATGTTCAGCATGAGGTAATTTTAAATCGGAAGGAGCATTTTAAAAAATTCCGTTTCTATTTGGATTTTTTTTTCGTAGAGTTTAATCTGATGAATTGAGTTTATTATTATTTCCAGTAAGCTAAACAACCTTTCTAAACAAGTCTGATATGAGAGTCTAATCAAGAAGTCGTAATTGTACGCTCATGCAACGTACAATTTTGACGAGCTAATATCCGAGTTATGATTTCACTGATCTCACTCGATTTCGTTCACAACGAAAACGTTTTCCACTGTAGTTTTCTTGAGGATTTCGCCTTTGTAATATATGCCATAATATTTATTTATGCGTGCAAACTTAGTAGTGCCCTACCAAATTTAACAAAAGGGAACGTTTTTGATTTTTCATCTATCGTATTTCGCTTCAGATGATTCTCCTTTTTTTTTTTCTCGTAAGGGAGTGTTTTTATGATGTGTCACCGTAATCGTTTTTCTTTAACGCTTAACTGTTTAACATTCCGCTGATTGTTGGGCAAGAAGTTCTTTCGAGTGGTATTGGTACTAACTGTTTTGCTCTTTTTTTCCTCTCGATAATTAATGACGATTTGACAGAATTGTTTTCCATTTTAAAGGTACCCATTCTTAACAATCAAATGAAAATATTTATATACCGTACGTATTTCGGTGAATGCTAATTTTGCTATTTGAAAATTTTCATTTTTCTCACCAGCCACTGTTCTCATCATTGTTAGCTGTCTTCCTGTTCAGTGCGCCCTTAATTTACCAATAGCCACTCTTTCCGAATCCATCCTGAAAACCGCCGAACTTAGTTGTTCGATCATGTACACTCGCTAGCAGTTTCGCGTTAATTAATTGTGACTGCCACCTCTACGCTAATTTTTGTTCTTTTAATTCGCTACTATCACTGTCTTCTCCTCTTTCATCTCTGCTGTGAAGTTGATGGGTATATATCGTATTGATTGATTGATATGAGATTGTCAGGGAGGAGACTGGTAGCGATTCGTGTCTGGATTATATCATTGCAAGCACATGTTTATGACTAGTGTGTGATGTATATCCCTTAGATAATAGCGGAAAGCAGAAAAGTGGTAATGAGCGGTGTGACGAATAGTTGAGGTCATCAGCGGTGTAGTGATGTGTGCACATGCTGTTGCCGCTTGCCTCCACATAAACGTATATCGGTTGGCGAGCAGCGAGCGACCTGGGCCTCTCGGTTCTTTCTATACGTGTACTGTTCGTGTGCAGTGACCGACCCTTCATCATTGTCTCACTGTTTGCCAAATGCGCTAAAATCTAGAATACTCGACCATTTCGTCTCGTGTCGTCGTGTTACGTTCTTTTATTAACGACTGTGTTGAGTATTTTGAGTTGTAGTTTGGTGCTATTGCCATTTCTTGGCTGGCACTATCAGTTTTATAAAGAAGCATCGCCTTGTTTAGTTCACATCCATTAGTGATTGTTGGTTATTTTGACAAGTCGAAATGCGCAATATTTGCTTTGAACAAATCATTTTCTCTTGCTGAAATTGCCAACGACTGCTCACTGGACCAGCTGGTAGCAGCTGTGAAGGAAAGCTTAATAACAGGCAGAAGAGAGCAAGGAGGGTGGTCATTTCCAAGGTTTCAAGGATGACAGTCGAGAGATACCCATTGGCGACATATTCAGACGGAATAAGCCCAGTGTTTGACGCTTTTCGTTTCGAGGGTGTTATGATGGAAGATCTCAGTAATAGTTTTTGTCGAAACTTTTTTGAAACGAGCGAGAACGGAAGTGACGAATTTACTGACCAGCCACTCATCGAGCAATTCAAAAGTTCGCGGCGAAAGAAGGCAGCAAGAGCGTTCGGTGGAAACAAAAGTAATCGATCTACTCGTTTCCATTTGTTTTACTCGTTCAAAAATTTCTTTATCTCTTGAAAACTAGTCATAGCGAAAGAAGTGCTTTTCGTGCAGTTGCAGTTTTTTTTTTTTTTAAACGATTTGCTATTAGAGGAGGAGAACACGAAATTGTTATGCGCTGTCTTGGTGGGATCGTTTGTAGAAGATGATGAGGGAAGCGAACAAAATATCCATTTCCAGGGTGTCATTTAATGAGAGAAACGTCTTATCTGTGTAATTTATGATCAGAACTCATGCTGCAGGGGGTGGTGCATCGCCACGTGTAGGTCATGGCAGTGGTCCGGTGTGTCGTGTGGACAACTCATTATTGGTGCTCACCAAGAAGTTCATGCAACTGCAACCGTCCGCCAATGAAAGCGGGGTATTTCATTTTTTGAAGATTTTTCCTTGCTGCCTTCATATCTCTTTCGTTAAATTTGCAGCTTTCGGTTTACTTTATCTCTTCGCTAAATTTATTTTGTTGTTTTACGGCTCCATTTTATTCTTCCAAAGTAATGTGTTGTCAGTCATCACATAAAAGGGAGTATCATAGAGGTCGTCATTTTGAGTGCTTAATCTAGAATGAGTAATAAGCAAACCAAACGGATTCGGGCACAGCGTTCAGGTCATTGATCTTCTCGCATATCTTTATGTCTACTTTGTAGCCTGGGATTGAATTTTGCCGAGCTTCAAGGTGCTCCAAACATGTGGCTGCAGAAGCAGACCAAAATTTTTATTTATTGTTTGATGTTAATTTTGCTTAAAAATAAATAGAATTTATGATTAAGTTACTGAATTTAAACGAGGCGGCTGAGAAGCTTGGCGTTCAGAAGCGTCGACTGTACGACATAACCAACGTTCTCGAGGGTATCGACATGATCGAAAAGATGGGCAAGAACAGCATCAGATGGAAGTTGGTCCTTTGCAGTGGATTCGTTTTCTCTTTTTAGCCCTTTTTCAGATCACTTTTTAGCAGTTCTTGTTTGTTTTTGTCTACCCATTGGTTTAGTTCAGTAATTGCTGGAGCTAAGGTCATGAAACTAAAACGCTATAATTTGGAGTACACCATATGCTGCCGAACAAATGAACGGAATTTTTGCGACAGCAAATCGATTGGCTCAATTATAGCAGCAGATGTTTCATTGTTCATTAACTGTTTACAAATGGATTGGTTCATTAAATAAATTATTCATATTTACATTGTTAAATTAGTTTATGAGTAAGTTTAACTTATTAAATTACTCATAAGTGGATTTATGAGTAAATTTGTTAAAGTACATCGAACTTTTACCTTACTCATGCTTCGTTTTTTTTCCAGCTGTATGCTTTCCGAAAAATGAGGTCTGCACTATGGCCTATTGTGCTTCGCTTAATGTAGTGCACTCATGCGGAAATACGCGTAATCCTCATTCCATTGCATTGATGTTTCCTTTTATGATGACGAGTTTCGAATATTTTAATGATAATTTGCTTGCCAGTCTCAACAACTTGCTATTTTAACTTTCAGCTGCGTCGATTTGCGATCTCATTATTTTTTCCTTTTCATTTACTTTTTCCATTTTTTCCTTTTCATTTTTTGCTCCTTTTTTCTCGCAGCTTTCCTTTTTTTTTTTTCGAAGAGAAATACGAACTCAGTACGCAATTAGGCTGAGACTTGCTGCTCTGCCACTGCGTTCTTCCTACATTCCCTCACCCTTTCCTCCCGCGTCCACTTTCTCGTCCACTTTCCCTCACGCGTCACTGCGAGGTAGTAAGTTCGTAATTGTTTTTAGTTGTTTTCTCCGTAAATATGTCAGTGTTTCTTTACGTATTATATGGTGGTCTTTCCACTCCCGTCACCTTCGCAGTCAGCTGTCCCTTTGAACTAGCTTGTGGTTACGATAGTTGAAGGTGACTGGACTTCTGCTTTAACAAAATAGAGTAGGTGAGAATGCCCCGGATGACATCGTTCATAAATCATCGAAATGAGATCGCATTCCGTGCCTTTATCATATTCGGAGCAGTTTACTCTGACCAGAAAAGTAAAAAGATCTGCAAAGAACAGTAGTGGTATATCCTTGGTTGATTTGGGCGACTGTTGCCCTAAGACCAGTTAGAAATTGCGAGGGAATATTATTGATGAGGTCGAGTGATTACTGTTGTTGTAATTCATTGTGCTTGAGCATCATTGTGTTCTGCGTAGGTATTCATTGTGAGGGTGTCTTAAGCTTTCGTGCTGGCAGACTTGTGGTTTAACTTCATTTATGTGTATTTGGTGTATTCGCTTTGAAGGACTGGTCAGGAGCTGGGATCTCGCGGTCTTGAGGCCCAGAGGCTTCGGGACGAAAACCGCGAATTGGAGAAGCATGAGGCTGAGCTCGACTTTCTCCTCTCCGATGTAGCAAACGCTCTTAAATTGGCTAAGGAAGATCCCACCGACAAACCATACAGGTGAGTATTGCAATTGCCATGAAAACTTGTAGGAGGACCGACGAAAGGATTGGAGGACCGCTGCTTCAGTTCAACATTAATGTACCTCCAACCTTCCGTCGCTCCGCTGCAGACTGTGAAGAGGGAGGTAAGATGAAGTCGCGACAGTGTTTCACAGTTGAAGGCTAAGGTGAATTTTTCGCTCACGAAAATGCTAAGAGCAGTTCGTGGCTGTTTATTATTGTAGGGCCACAGGAGGGGGCCACACAAGAGTAATAATAGAGGTCGGCGATACAGTCACAAAAATTGTCTAGCGGGTCCTCCGTATACGTTACGAATTCATAGTTATCTTTGAGAGCAAACTTACTGGTTTAGTTGCTCATAGCCACTGTGGGAAGGGAGGTGGCAAGGGACATGACAAGAGAGCTGTGTACGTTGATTTCTTTGTTTTCCATCTTTTCACATACCTGGCGGAAGCCGCTTAATTCACACGTACCTCCCCACCTTTTTTTTTAATGGCGCATATTCTGTATGTGTGCGTCCTAAGTGCGTGAATTACTAATAGCTACATTGGCGTGTCTGTTAATGGGCTTTTTCCGGTTCTCAAAGCTTTTTCTAATGTTCGATTATTCTGTTTTTTTTTCTCATTTCTTTTCAGCTTCTTTGCGGCGGATTTTTGCTGCTTTGAAATTCGGCTACTTATTGCATGCACCCCACAGCAGTCGATAAAGGTGAAAAGGAATGTTTGCAGTTACATACAAGTACTCATAGTCGTCTTTTTCACCAAAATTTGCTTTTCACCATCCTCAAGATAATTCACATGTGGCTCATTGTGTTTTCATTCATTTCTCACTGGAGTGGTAAACACTGCATATAGGAGTTCAACAATTCAGACAGTCGACAGCACACCAGGACCGAGCTCACAAATGACGTCATGGCAGGAACCGGTGCGCTGCTCTGATCGACAGTTGCAGTTGCCTACTGGTGAGTCGTTCATCACCTCTTTCAAAATATGAGTCTCAAGGGAGACTCTCTGAAGAAGCGAATTTTAGTGGAGGTGGCTGGGGGGGAGGGGGGGAAGAGAGGGTTGCAAGTGTTGTATCTGAAGTAACATGTAGTGGGAATCGGATCGAGACATAACCAGAAGCTTGTTTTCGTCAAGGGTCCGCCTCTCTTTCCGCTGCTGTGTCATCGGCCGTACATCATCAACCCGTATCTTACTAGTGTCGAGTGTAAAATGGCAGGTGGTTACTCATTTAAGAGCGCCCGTTAGAGTTAATTGTTTCAGAATCAAGTGCCAGGGAGTCGGTTATGGATGCAATGGAGACTCCGTCGAAGGTGTGTGTTCCCCCCACGACCACAATGCCAATCTGGTCAGGCACGCCGGTTTTCATGTCTCCACTCAAGATGGTCACAGATGGAGCACCCCCGCAATGCGGTTAGCTTTCCGTAGTTCGAATTCATCGTTAACGAAGGTTTTCATGAATCTATCCTGAGTGGAACAGAATGATCCAAGAAACATCAAATTTGTTCATTTAGCTCCCGGCATTTTTAAAGTTATACCTTATGCTTCTGAAGGCCGAAGATGAAAAATGTAGTAACTGTTGAACTTTATGCTCTAGTATTTATTTGGGAGGTGTTAATGATGTTCAACAGAATGCCTTTTCAGGAATTCCCGGGACGTTGGCGTTCAGGAAAGCTAATAAGACCTGCAAGTAATAATGTAGCCCTTCCGCAAGGATGGAATTTGGGGATAGCACTCTTTTTTAACGTCGTTTGAAATTTTAAGTGAGCCGGCATGTTGCAGTTTGAGACGCCTCCATCACGCACATTCATAGATGTCCTATCGCGTACCTTCTAACTTGTTTACTTTGGCTTTGTTTGTACTAATGTTTTGTCTTAATTTGTCTTTCACCCTTTGCTTCCTTTTATTCCAGGTATCAGTTCAAACGCGAATATCTCGGAGGCGGGAGGTGCCTTGCTGAGTTTGGATCCTGTGCAAGAGCAAGAGCCGTACATCTTCTCTTTGAACGTCAACGAGGGAGTGCATCAGCTGTACGAGTGGTGACCTCATCCCATCACGCTCCATTCCTCAGCACCTTGCTGCTTCTGATCTCGTCTCCTTTAAGCAATCCTTTCAACCACAACAATCTGGCTAGAGTACTGCTTTGAACTGTGCTCTTGTGGGGTATAAATGTAGTTCAGAGATTTGGCTTTCTGAAGTCATGATGAGAATCGATGAAAGCAATTTTCAGCTTTTGCCGCTTTCAACCTCTACGTAAGACAGGCGTCGCTATCTTAGAATTGATTGATAATCATTTGCTTTGTCAGTAATAATCTTTCTGATCAAGAGTTGGGTAGAAAGTATTATCGTTCCCTTGACATTTTCAAATCAGTGGCCGTTGAAAAAAAAAACGTGCTTTTGATTCTTTTGCCTTTATCATGTCAAGTTTCAAAGGAACGGAAATGGAAGGAGGAAGAGACGGAGGAAAAAGATGCTGCTCATCAGTTATTGCAGAGCCACTTGGTGCTATTAGCCAAATCTGAACGTTTTTGTGAGTTGTTATATAGTTATTGCTGTGATCACAACACTTACGCTCGTTTATTAACATCATTGCTTAATAATTTGAGCGCTCCGTTGAGGTCGTATCTCCGTGCCAAATTACTTTTCATCCTCTTTGCTTCTTGTGGAAAGGAGGGAGGGTGATTTTTGTTATTTACGGGGGACGAATGGATGCTGCACTGAAATGGTACTGAAATTTGTGCTCGTCGTAAGCTGATGATATGTGCCTAGTTCTATCCAAAAATCGAGCAGGATCAGTAGAGACAGTAGATAGATTATTGTTGTATTAATAGTTTCGTGATTTGTGCCAATCATTGCTAAAGTCACTCGAACAGATAGGATCAGCAATCAACCAAGTCAGTCGAACAACAAGGGCAAATTTTTGGCCAAGCGAATATTTTATTTGTATGGAGAGCGTTCTCGACGGTGGCGTATGGACAAAGTGAATGAGTATTAACTGAATGGCGAAACTCGGGAGGCTGTTTAGTTTGACTCTCGTGGTGACAGTTCATCCGTTTCCTTAAATCGGTGTTTGCTCCTCATCAGATATTGAAGTCGTTCTGTTTGTTTTGTGCCAATCGAATTTTCTTTGAGCTCATGCATGTCTCGCTGCTGTATTGTTCAGTCTTCGAACTGATTAATTTTAGCTGCGTTCTAGTCAGATGTGAACCATTTTACCTCATTTTTCAACCCTTAGGACTGGAACTAGAAGTGGAGAGGAGAGACGGAAGTAGAGATTGTTTGAGTCTGTACATTTTGAACAGTTTTTATTGATATGTTGTTGGGCACCGCAAGCTTTTCATAATCCTTAATAGATCCATGCATACGAATGGTCATTTTGTTGAGGGGGAGGAGGGGGGATTTGTCACACCCACTACGCGTGGGCAAGCTAAGCATGTTTGCATGTTGCGAAAATAGCAAACTGCGCGGCAATTAAAGCTGTGGAATTGCTTAAAACATTTTAGATTTTAGAATACGGTGGTGCCATGCAGAGGAATGGATGTACGGAAATATTATGGGGGAGTTGTCGAAGGCAGTTGCCACTATAAAATGAACTTGATAAAAAAGTTCATTTCAAACGTTGACCATTTCTGCGTCTGCGAGTTTGCGACGGTACCTCAGTAACTATTTACTGAACTTCATGCGAGGTCAGAGCAGCTAATTTCTTGTTAAGTTCAGTGAAAATGTGGCGTGTCTGTTGTCCATAATGCATGAGCCGTTGTTTTCGATATTTTGGCAATGTAGTTTTTTTCCCTAGGAAGTTTTGTTCTTTTTTTTTTTTACTTCAGATATGCGTCACTTTCTCACATGTTTTCCAGGCATGCTTTCCTTTCTTGTCTTGGTTTTAGATTTTTTTCTGCCATTATTTTATGAAAGACTGAAAAACGGTTTTTCTGAAAATTCTGATGATGCTTTGGCGCCGCTTATATTGGACGAGCGCAATCATGCCGAACTGCTGGAATGGTTCGCTGTAGAGTTTGGGTCGTTCGTCGCCCTCTTGACTAGAAGAGTGCGGAGAGCGTGTGAGGAGGTTTGTAAGCTTGGCGCTTTTGTTGATGGGTGATGTTCGAACTTGCAAAGTTGCATTTCCTCTTTCACACCGTTTTAGTTTGGTTTAGTTTACCGCAGTTATCTCTTCATCGAGACTCTTTTACTTGTAGTTTCTAAAATGTTTTAGTTACTGCACTGAGTTACGGTCGTATAGACTGCACGGGAATAATTTTCGACTCTCTTAGCTATTAGAGCGTCATTAATGTTTAGCTGTAACAAACAATGAAATACCGTACTGTCTTAATTTGCAGTAGGTAACGCTTGTACATATACCGTTGAGGCTTTGAATTCTAAGGAATTTTCAGTCAGTTTTTCGAAAGGTATTTAGTCACGTTTCGAAGCATGCTCATGTGTGACTTATCGATTTCCCGGTTACGCATTTTAAAACAGATGCTTATTATAAAGTGTAATTTAATTACGGCCCCATATAGGAGTCGAAGCGGAATGTTTTCCTAAAGTAGATATTCTCATATCGATGTATGCTTTTTAAGAAGAAATAACGAATAGGTTTTTCAAGGTGTTACATATGTTATTTAAATAAACGGCTCAGTTCTCACCCGTTCATCAATAGCCATCCTGATCGTGTTTCAGTTTTGCTATGGTTCGATCATATCGCGTTCCAGCAATTCACGTGATTTTGTCTCAGTTATTACGTGGTTTTCGTTCTTCTTTTTTTCGCAAGTTTTTACTGTCTGTATCATAACTTCGTTGTGTCTGACTGACTGTCGGTCGGGCGTGCGCGCATGTCGGCGAGCTGATCGTCGCTTTTGTACGTTCAACCACGCTCTTTTTCATGTTCCAAAATTTTGCATTTTCTTTGTAAATAACCCCGTTTCTACAGTTCTCCAGTTTTCTTCCCTGTTCATTGTGCGATTGTACTCAGAAGTTGGCGTAAAGAAGTTAATAACCGTCCTGGAGTTGTTGCACGAGTCGTTGGTACAGCGATGGAATATTTTTGTAATCACTTGCACACAACTATCTTTCCTTCAGTCGGAGAAATAATGTCTTGAGGTGTTGAATTCGTTGTCAACGTATGTAGATCGTTGTATAGGTTATAGCTGTGTTGGCAGGTTATTCTGGTCTCTCTCGTTGTTAAGTGAAGGCTGTTTTGATTCAGGAGCCGAAGGAAATCCCCATTTATAAACTTTTTTTTTAAACTGTGGACAAGAAATCGATGAATGGAGCGCAATTGGAGAATTTCTTCGACTTTTTGGCTCAGTGAAAATATGAGTGCATTTTCGTGCGGGCGATTGCGAAATTTTGAATTGCACTGTAAGGAGTGAACGGTAGAAGGAAATTTGCCTAACCGAAGAAATGTTACGAAAATTCTCGTTCCGGAGTCAGCGAGAACCCCTACAAACTGTTCCATTTTTATTCGCTGCTTCCTATTTCATTGTTTGCATCGATCATTTCAACTTTCCTCACCGTTTCGCCTACAATGGTCTCGTATAAGTTTAGATGGTGATCAATGGATTTGTTTTTTATTTATTTTTCTAATCTTTCATTTTGCGTTCACGCGTAAACTTGCAAAGAAATAAGAAGGCGATTGCGAATGTGATGAGCGGACGTATTGAGGAGTGAGTTTTCTTCTTCAAAATAGTGCATAACATAAGCGCAATAGAATTAGTGTTTGATTTCGTTGACTACAGAATTGATCACATTGCAACTACTACTTGTTGGACTTGTGTACTAAAGTCTGAGGACGAAGTAGCGTCCGCTCACTCGGTAACTAAATAGTTTCAATCTTTTTTTTAAAGTTCATTGATATGAAGAAACGATCTAAAAGATGAGAATGTAGTGCGAAAACGACTAATACTGTTGGACACAGCTAGGAGAGCGGATCGCAGATGATTGTTGAGTGGTAGCCGGTTGATATGCACGATTCGGTTAAGGGTTGCTTTTTTAAGACAATGATGAACTTGCGTTCACCGTTTAGCGTAAACTGGTGTGCTTGCGGTTTGGTTATAATTCAACGGCATTGATTTCGATAACCATAGAATTGATTGCATTGTAACGACTACTTCTTGCTGGACTTGTGTGCAAAAATTCGTTTGAGGTTGGAGCCGCGTACATTTCTGACCGTTTTTGCCATAATTTGCCACTTGCCATAATTGATTTGTGTTAGTTCTTCTTCTATACTCATCACATTCTCGTTCAACCAGCTTGCATATGGGCAAGTGCGCGCACCATTGTCTTTATGGGGTATGGCAAATCCATTTAGAAGTATCTACAATGGCGCTTACCCAAGTAGTCTTAATGATTCTTTCCTACTAGCTATTGATATTAGCAAAGGGTTTGGGGCGACAAATCGAGATGTCGCTTTGCGGTAGAAGGAAATTTGCCTAACCGAAGAAATGTTACGAAAATTCTCGTTCCGGAGTCAGCGGGAACCCCTATAAACTTCCATTTTTATTCGCTGCTTCCTATTTCATTGTTTGCATCGATCATTTCAACTTTTCTCACCGTTTCGCCTACAATGGTCTCGTATAAGTTTAGATGGTGATCAATGGATTTGTTTTTTATTTATTTTTCTAATCTTTCATTTTGCGTTCACGCGTAAACTTGCAAAGAAATAAGAAGGCGATTGCGAATGTGATGAGCGGACGTATTGAGGAGTGAGTTTTCTTCTTCAAAATAGTGCATAACATAAGCGCAATAGAATTAGTGTTTGATTTCGTTGACTACAGAATTGATCACATTGCAACTACTACTTGTTGGACTTGTGTACTAAAGTCTGAGGACGAAGTAGCGTCCGCTCACTCGGTAACTAAATAGTTTCAATCTTTTTTTTAAAGTTCATTGATATGAAGAAACGATCTAAAAGATGAGAATGTAGTGCGAAAACGACTAATACTGTTGGACACAGCTAGGAGAGCGGATCGCAGATGATTGTTGAGTGGTAGCCGGTTGATATGCACGATTCGGTTAAGGGTTGCTTTTTTAAGACAATGATGAACTTGCGTTCACCGTTTAGCGTAAACTGGTGTGCTTGCGGTTTGGTTATAATTCAACGGCATTGATTTCGATAACCATAGAATTGATTGCATTGTAACGACTACTTCTTGCTGGACTTGTGTGCAAAAATTCGTTTGAGGTTGGAGCCGCGTACATTTCTGACCGTTTTTGCCATAATTTGCCACTTGCCATAATTGATTTGTGTTAGTTCTTCTTCTATACTCATGACATTCTCGTTCAACTAGGTTGCATATGGGCAAGTGCGCGCACCATTGTCATTATGGGGTATGGCAAATCCATTTAGAAGTATCTACAATGGCGCTTACCCAAGTAGTCTTAATGATTCTTTCCCACTAGCTATTGATATTAGCAAAGGGTTTGGGGCGACAAATCGAGATGTCGCTTTGCGAAATTTGGTACGTCCACTGTCTCTTAAATATACGTTACGTGAGAATGTAAAGAATGATCCATTTTCTCTCGTCACTGCATTGACAGAATCTCAGCGTCATCCATTTGGGCACTGATATTCTTTGTCCATCCTCCCGACAAGAAATGCTAATCGTTTTGGTTTGTCCTAATTGAGGTTCTACTGAGAAGCGTTAGGTGACAGTTTATTTCAATTCACTTATTTCTGCAGTGGTGATGGCCGATGAATACTGTACTTGACAGCAGAACATTGGGCAAGTAATATTTGCTAGAAAGGGAGTGCCTGCTAATGCACTAAATTTGGTAGGGTAAATGATATAAGTACACCTCGTCTTGCCGATTCTTGCCGATCCGCGCTCATCGCTAAAAAAATCACCATCACTCCCAAACTGCGCCTCTAATCGCTGGGAGTTGAAAGCGAGATTGAAGGTGAGTAGATGTTTTTGAATATGCGTTGTTGATTTCTCGATGTGATTTTATGGCTTGGACAATCGCTTTTTTTAAACTAGTTTGTTTCCCACATCAGCACTATTGAAGAGAGTATGCGATTGTTGCACGTTGACTTTGAAAGCGACCTGATGCTGCAACAGTGGTTTATTCTTGAGCTTTTTTTTGCATTTTCTAAATTTTCTTTTCTCAAAATCATTTATTTTCTCCCAAGAAAATCTTCCGTATAATTTCAAGTTTAGCCTCTTGGCGCTTGTAAAGAGTTGTTTCTCGAAGAAACCTGCGGGCACTTGGCGATGGATCTTATTTCACCTATAATAAGTCACAATCCGTTCGAGTACAAGGGTATTATGATTGAGTCGTTAAACTAGTATGTTTCCCACATTAGCACTATTGGAGAGAGTATGCGATTGTTGCACGTTGACTTTGAAAGCGACCTGATGCTGCAACAGTGGTTTATTCTTGAGCCTTTTTTTGCATTTTTTTACCTTTTCAAAATTTTCTTTTTCTAAAATCACTTATTTTCTGCCAACAAAATTTTCCGTATAATTTTAATTTTAGCCTCTTGACTCTTGTAAAGAGTTGTTTCTCGAAGAAACCTGCGGGCACTTGGCGATGGATCTTATTTCACCTATAATAATTTTTTTTGCATTTTCTAAATTTTCTTTTCTCAAAATCATTTATTTTCTCCCAAGAAAATCTTCCGTATAATTTCAAGTTTAGCCTCTTGGCGCTTGTAAAGAGTTGTTTCTCGAAGAAACCTGCGGGCACTTGGCGATGGATCTTATTTCACCTATAATAAGTCACAGCATTGAAATTTCTTGGCTAGACCCCTTGTTATCGTGAGTTGTTTCCTTTTATTGCCTAGTTTTGTTTTGTCACACTCTTCATTTATATTGTTTCTAGTTCATTTGACTTGTTGTTATATTTCTTATTATATTTCCTTTTTTATTTCCGCAGCAGCCGCCAACCCCGTCAACTAAAAGTCTTTGCTCACTTGCATGTTTTGCGGGAATTATTGAAGCCTTTATCCATGTTCAGAGCTGCTGCGCTGTGTTT
>JPKZ01001213.1:75954-95238 GCA_000803305.1 Toxocara canis
ATATTTGTATATATATATACATGTATATATATATACATGTGTATATATGCACGTATATACATGTATGTATATACAAATGCATATACAGATGTATACGTACACATACATATATATACTTGTATATATACATTTTATATGTACACGCATAATGCATATGTAACATATGTATATACATATATATGTATATTTACATATAGGCGGTCGTTGATTTTCGCTTTAATCATGGCATTAACGCCGAAATGTTGGAAAAATTGTTGCAACTGCACGGATATCTTTGTGTTTAAAAACATCAGCATTACTTGTTGTTTCGCTTTTTTGCATGGTTTGCTAGATGTAAATTTGTGCATGATATCGACTTATAAAAGGCCGTTTGCTGTACTGGTCACACTATTCATTCGTTCTCCAGTCGAAGGGAATGACTGATTAAAGCGGTTGGCTTGGATATCGTTCACAACAGTGCGAGGGTGGGACGACCGGTGACAGAGGCGAGTGCAGTTGTTTCTGCGAGGATCCCGTTCTCTTGTTTCTGCAGTCGAGACTTCGTCAGCTCGTCTATTTTTCTCTGCTTCCACGCTCGTGCGGTTGTGCTTAGGCTCTTCGCGGCGCCTACTTTCATTCTGTAGCACTTCAAGAAATTGGGCGACATATGTGACGTGTGTTTGCCTAATCGTGCTCTCATCATCATCATCGGTACCCTTCCACCCACATAGCCGTGTCGGGACGAGCGATGTTCCGCTGCTTTGCGTCCCAGAAGATGCCTGCGCAGTACTTAGTTGTTGCTTCCATACGTATTTCTTAAAGCGCTGCGTGACTAATCGTAGAAGAATTATAAGCTAGCTATAAAGCTGGAAAAAATGCTGTACTTTGTTTTTTCATTGACATGTTATCATAAGTTTATGCCGCCTTCCAGCGGCTTTCTTGGCAGCAGTGAATCAGAATGAATTCAGCGGACGCTCTAAGGTCTTGAAAGGCCTTACGATGAAACGGCCTTATGGGGCAGCGATTATTTTTAATGCTGAAAGAAAGCATCCGATGTGGCTGCTTAAGAAGGTAATTATCACCGTCTTCAAGAAAATTTGCTTCAGCATGTAAAAAATTGCTTTTTCAGATTTAACCATAATCTTCCATAGACATCTTGCTTATGTTTTGAGCAGCATTACCTTTATGGTTCGATTTTTCTGTTGGCATCATCATTAGAAGCCACGATGATCAGAAACCACATAAGTCTGAGTTATCTTCTTTGGATGGCCTAGAGAGGGATAATTTTATGGCAGTGGGTTTCCGATGATGAAAGAAAAGCTTTTTAATAGATTTTGAAAACATCCTTGAAAGCAACTGAATTTGTGAATTCTTGCGCATTTTTTTTTCATCTGTGAAATGACTTACCCACTACGATGCGTGATGGATCCCGAATCCCATCCATCTTACTTTTTAGGGACCTCCTTTGACAATTTCATTGCCTTTTCGCATTCTTTCAGTGTTTTAGAGAGTTATTTCGCTCAGCCCCAGGGAAGTTCCCTTTCCGAACTTGTTCGTTATTGATTCTGACTGCTGTTTAGGCGTGTTGTTTTAGCATCCTGCTATAGTGTTTGCATACTTGAATGAGAGTAATTTCGCAAATCATCGATTGGGAACTCATTGCAATAAGCATTTCAGCTTGCAGTAAGTCGAATTGAATTTGAGAGAGTTATATGAATCGCAGCGTTCAAAGGGGAGAGTAGGAGAGCTGGATTCGATGAGGAGTGAGTTGAGGGAAGTTTTTTTGGGAACTGTGAGTTCTAAGGGCGAATGATTGAATTAAAATGAGGAAAAAGGCTGGTGCAAACTTCCGGCCTCAGGGACGAGAGCCGAATTTTAAGCGAATTTTTCAGTCTTATGAAACCTTGACCTTCAAAACACCTCAAACAGTTCATTGATAAATTGCAAGACTGAAGAATAATTAGCTGGCCAGCGCTCAGTTGAGCATGCAAAATCATTCAGGGGAGAGGAGTAAATAGGCACAGTCGAAGTAGGATCGAAGCATCAGGAGGACTGTGACTGTATACGTGCATAGGGATTATGTGAGCTTTCAGAAGGCACTTGCCCGATGCTCGAATTTGCTGTATTCCATATTGTACTCAGATTTATCATATAATATCAATCCTTCCTAGTTTCATCATGGTTGGACTTTGGGGGAGTGGGGGTGAGGTAGCTTCATTAGACGCTTTTGCGATCTTACAAGACGTTGGTTACCACAGTTAGGTGCGGTGTGCTTAAGAGGAGGAGGGGACTGGATCCGAGGATATTGCTATTGCTGTGCTATAACAGTTCACGTCCAGATAATTATCACCATCAACATCAAGCTTGTTGTTTTATGGGTCACCTACAGAATAGCTGGAACATTTTTATCATATATTTTGAGTGATTTTCTTACGGCGTTAACCTAGAGTATTCTTTGTTGCTTGCGTTTTTGGTTTACAGATGCTGTCCACATAGCTTTTTTTGTTTCCTAATTTCGAAAATGCTTGCATTATGTGTTTATCTGTTTTGCTTTGGAAGTCGTTGAGGAAGGCTTTGCAAAACCTATTTGCGAAGCGCAATTGTTTAGATCAGTGGTACCCGTGATTCTCATGATAATAATAAGTGAACTGATATGTCCGTTGGGAAATGTTGTTCTTGCGATCGTTGGTGACAGCGGAACAAACTCGTGAAGACTGGGCGGTATTATTTCATGACTTTCGACGTTGAACGATTGGATTCGCTTAGCTCTGTCGATCGCAGCACACATTTTACTGTCGACGCGCTCATTCTCTTATTCTTAAATTAGCCTATTTAAGGAAAGGCGGACTTTCACTTTTTCCGTTTTTCTTTAATCCAGAACTAAAGACTGATGTCGGCAGACGTATGACAAAAGGAAGGAAAACCGACGTGCATTAAGGAATGGTGCTTTTTTTGACTTCTCGTCGCTTATCCTGGTATTGCGAAATCGTTTCCGGTTTTCGTGACTGAACGCCTTTTTCGTTTTTGTTTGATATGTAACTTTAAAAATTCAAGTTTCGTCCAAATATTTCGCTTTCATTAATTTGTACATTGCGCATTACGAAATTTGGACACATCGTTCTTACTGAGCTGTCCGTGTGTTTCTAAATGGTGGGGGATGGATGGGTGAATGAACGGAGCGGATGAGCGAATTTTTACGATTAACGAATTTTTTTATTGCACACGCGCATCGTCTTACCTGTGTTTTGAATGTTTGAGTTCAATTGCCTAAATGGTGATTCAAAGGCTAAACATCAAAGACGTTATTTTTATGAATATAGTAGGGCTTCTGGCGATCACTTAGTAGGTCTATAAATAAAATAGGTATGTTGCCCAAACTATATACTGAATACGATAAACATATGAGTAACCATCAGTATAATATAAGTAGGCTATGTAAATCAAGTTATGTACGATAATTTATGTACTGTGTAAATAAAGTTCTTCCGTATCAGTATATCTATAGACCTTGATCGAATAGACGAGATAATATGAAATGTTTAATTTGATGTTTTTAGTGCATTTAATGACTTGTTGAACAATCAGCAACGCAACCGCATTCATGATATGCGAAATAGATCCTGTTTTCTTGATTTTTGGTGCAAGCACTAATTTTAATTCTCATTAATTTCAGATCGCATAAGAGATGCGTGAAAAAACTTGGCCGCTGTTTACACGTGTTTCGTTATCCCCACTTTCGATGCTTCTGCTTGTTTCGGCAGTTGTTGCGGAGCGAACAGGTATGCAACGTTCATATTAAGAAATTACTGTTATAGATGGGAATGCATCCAAATTTTCATGTTTCAGTGGGCTTTTTTTAATGCGCTTTGCAAACGCGCAGATGGCAACATCCTCTCAGTACGTATCTATGTCCGTTTCTGCGTCGCTCTTGTAAATTCACCTGGAATAACTGGAGCTAGCGCTTTACGAAGTTCCATGCATAATCTGTACATCGTAGGATCGGTTCTCTGGTGCATTCAGCCGCACATCGATTAATTGACGCTGGTGAAAGTTATGCTTCGTTAAACTGGGGGATTTCGCACGCGTGTTCAATAGGTTGGACTGCACATTTGACGGATCGGACTGTATAAAGGCGAATTTTCGGGAGGACATTTGTATGAATGTTCAAATCAAATAAAATTTGTATATTCGCCATTTGCAAGCAGTTTCTGAAATGGGCTAGTTTGCCGACTAAGTCGTCAAAGTGCATATCGCGTCAACCCTTCGGTTCACATGCCTATTTATTTGTCTTGCGTTTCTGCTGTTCTCGGATTCCCTTTCCAGGCGATTTTTATGCGCTTTGACTGATTTGCATTCGAAAAGCGTACTAGGCCATCATTTTATGTTTTTCATGCATGCGTATGTGTCCAGTAGTTTCAAGTTGTAGATTCCAGCAGCTGAAGTTTAAAAAAATTTCTTCCAAACTGATTTTCATACGAATGTTAATTTATTCTATCGGATTAGAAATAAGCACTTAGAAATGGCTCAATTTGAATGCTGAAATTTAACCAACACGTTTCGAAATCGATCAGATTGGCAGTCAAGCGAATAGTAACAAACTTTTTCAGTAGCACTTTTGCGGAAGCGATTGTTGTGGTTATTTCACGATAGCAAAGCATTGTTACGCGCGTGTGCTCACTTCGAATATTCTTGCAGTCGGTTGTTTTGATGAACAAAGTTGCCAAGATACTGTGCTGTTATGCGTATCAATAATTTATAGGTGTTTGCATTGGCACTCATATGGCCAAATATACAGCAGCTAATGATTGCTCTCAAATACTTGTGTTCTTAATGCTTTTTTAATGGTTTTCTTCAGTTGCGTGATTTTAATATATATTCAACTTATATGCGTATAAGCGCTTTCATCTGAATTGTGTTTTCAGAGCCAAAATATCTGACATGTCGAAACTGTCCAGGAACGAATCCGAGATGTTGGAAAACCTGTCGAGGCCTCTACTGCTATAAAGCTGAACTATTATCTGAGGGTTTGTGGTTTGCTCGATAAAACTTTGCCTTTCATGAAGTCTGTTATAAATTAGGAAACGATCATCTTTTTTTTATTGCGGTTTAAGAATATTCTGTTGTCTCGTTGAAACCGTTTACAATTATGACAATTCGTAGTGTAAGTCATTTTACATTTATCAGCTCGGGAATGGGCGCGAGGTGGGAATGGTCGAGTTAGTCAAAATATGCCTTTTTTTTCACTCACAAACAGCTTGAAATCGACTGACACAATGAATGAATGCTTAAGTTTTTATCGTATCGGCCTTCTTAGGCACCACATACTCCTCTTAATTGCGACCATTTATGACATTTGCGGTCTCGTTCATCAGGATGTTGTTTTCGCTGTCCAACAGAGTGACCGTTGTTTTGCCACTTGGCGTAGTCGCATATGAGTCTTACATTCCGCTTGCAGTTGAGTTGATGATTGTCATTTCTTAAAATGGGTCATAGCGCGATGCAATCCGCGTGTTCGTAAACACGTTTTCAGCGGCACTTTTGGACCCATGCTACGCTGCTGTGCATATTTGCATGTCCTTTTTTGATGCGTCATACGCGTGGATCGGCGCTGTGACGTCAGCAGTGACGTAGTTTATCGCCCAGTAATTTGATGGTTGTAGAAATCTTCATCCCTTTTTGGTTGTCGCCACGCCGCCACACCATGTTCCCCCTCCTCACCGAAGTGAGCGTGCTTGAGCATGCTTTCTACCTTTGTTAATGTTTTGCTTGTGTTTGTATTGGGGGGAGGGAGGGAAGGGAAGTAGGAGGGATTGTATGGAACGAAAATGTTGAAAAAAACTCTCACGATTGATTTTGGCCGTTGATCGTTATGCTCTGTTTTTCCACCGCGGCAGCGGAGCAGTTTTTCAGAAAACGAGTTTTCCCGAGAAATGCTTTCTATTTTCATAATCTGTTCGAAATACTTCGTTTTTCAACAATCGTCACTACAGATAGAAAGCTACCTGCCATCTCATAATTAAACGGAAGATGCAAAACAGTTTCCGAGTTTTCCGGTTGAATTTTTTTTGAAGTCAATACGAACGTAAAGAAACGAAGATTTAAAGTTGTTCGACATCCTCATTTTTTAACATACTGCGCAGCGCAGAAGGCCGGCTAGCTTAGGATTAGTGAAAATTACCTAGGACTGCAGACACTGGGAATGCTGAGCGAACAAGTCACTCATTGTAAGAGATAAGAGCAGATATAAGAACAATAAGAAAAACTGTAATGCCCATAGTATATGAAATTGTTTTGTATATCTAACAGATTTTGAATGGTAAATTTTAGGTGAATCGACGATAAATCGTGGTTGTCTGAATTTAACGGATAAAGGTGTGCGTATCAACGAATGTGAAGAATCCACTTCTCTATTACCGGGCTCAACAACACAAGTTATTGATAGGTTATGCATTTGTACGACTGACAGATGCAATACTACTACTACACAGCTGTTGTCCGCAATTCTCGTTTTCATTATAGCTGCTTTATTGTTCTGTTTATAGCGAGAACTTGAAATGATTAATTGAAGTTCGGCACATTGAGAATATGCTTCTGACTTAATTTTGTTCATAAAACGAATGAGATTTGAAGGAAGAGGCAGGGCGGCAAATTTGAGAACGTGGCAGGTATCGATTGGCACCATATGAACTCGGGTTTAATCCACGATACGATAGAACCGCTGAAATACCGTAGTTCATTTGAAGCCGAAAAGACCGAGTGAAAACGGCAGAAGGTCAGCATGCATATAACAGGTATTTACAGGAAGATTTTGTAATGGCTTTGTTATTTGGCACCTTGTCTTTCGTGTCGGTAGGTGGCGTCCATGATGTTACTCTTTTTGCGTAAGCTCATTCGTGCAGCATTTCTTATTTTCTGGTGTCCCTGCGCTATTAAAATTTCGTCTTTCCGCGGAATGAGGGCGAAGCAACGCGCCGAAAAGTTTTATTTCTTTCATTTTCCGTAGCAGTATTTTTGCGATATTCTTAGGTCTAAACTTGAGTTTTAGCACTCGCTGCTTATCGCTATGCTTGATATTGTGCCTGTAGCTTTCTTTGAATTCAGCTTCTGACACCACACAACTTTGCAGTCTCAAAGGGAATGCTCTACGATTAGCTAACGTCTGCCTATGCCTCAGGGGCTTTTAAAACTACTAAAATGTGTTCTTTTTCGTTCCATTCAGCGACCGTGTTGAACGAATTGCAGCAGTTTTGACAAAACGGCCCTCAACCTCGCTGTTTCTCGCTCCGAGAGTTTGGAAAGGGGGGTTGGGGACAGCTCGGCTGGTATAAATGATCGTGCTGATTCTGATTGTCGGTCATGCTGTTCACTTCAAGTTGTAGCCGCTCGTTTTTGGAATCGATCTTATTCGCTGCAGCCAGCTTACCGGTTTGATTCCACTAGATTACGTCTCATCATCTGCAGTGCATCTACTTCTTCCAACGTAGAGATCGCATCTCGCTCGTCCCATTCGGCGGCGCTTTTTTTACGCGACCGGCTTGTGTTGCTTCGTTACACTGGAACCATTTGTGAAAGTGTTGCGCATAGTTCAAGCATGATTTCTCGCTCTCGTGATTTCACCTCTGTGGCTGCTCAACCATAGTCTGTTGGTTGAAAGACCACTCATAAAATGCCCCATCGGATTCCCAACCAAATTAGGTGATTATTTAAATCAAAGTTAGCGGGCGGCTGTTGAATTTTTAAAGGCAGAATTTCTTATGTCAGATGGCAGACAGGTTTGAAATTCGTCGCCTATTTTGGATAAGTTTATAGTGGTCAGTCTAGTGTATGTTGGTGAACGGATTTCTCTGTCGTAGTGATCATAACCACCGTGTTTTGCGAGTGCTTAAAATCGAACGATCGGAGGAGGTAGAGGGGGTTCTCGAGGCTGCGTAAAATTTTCGCTAACCCCTTCATTTCCTATGCACGTTTGTAAGTCTGCAAATTGCGAAGCACGCAGGGGCAGTATCAGCTTTACTCTGTCTCTCTATCCAGTATTTTTAACTTAGGAACCATTGAAGCTAGACTTTGGTAGACCTAAGCCATAGCCGCACCTCCTGTACTCATCTTGAAGCCAGTTCTGCATCTCGCGGGGAACTGTACTGCTTAAAGATGGCTAGGAGTTTGCGTCCCGGTCGGGATGCGATTCTATAATGCAAAATTTGCGTATGCTTTCGGATCAAATGAATTTTTTAGGTTGAATTCGCGGCTGTAGAAGCCCAATGTTAATGTTTTCAGTGAAATCCTCATTAGAGTAAAATACAGCAGAGCAGTGATAGAAATGTTTTTGTTCTTATTTGCCCTTGTAACTCTATGTTTGTATGTTTGTAATGCGCTTTAGAGCTTGTAGTTCTTATTGCGTAAACTTACAGCTTTGTGTTTGAAACCTCAGATGTTTTTTTTCGCTGTTCCATTCAGTTTTGCATCATCATGAGATGGGAACTGACGAGGTTCGCATGCGGGAACTTTATTTGCTCGTCTATGAAAAGCAGTGTTGTTAATTCCACGATAACGCTTCATTCGGCTGTTTGTAAATTATTGCTCAGGTGTAGCTCAGTTCCCATTTAGCGACGTTTTCGTAAGGACAATATTTGGTTGTGCTTTTACATGCTCACTTGAGCGCTTCTATCTTAGCGGCATTTATCTCAGAATTCGCTTTCAATAAGCTAGGTTTTGCAGAGTTGGCGAAAAGTGTCGAAAAATTTCTTCGGTTATCAACAAAATTGGTTGCCGAAGCAGTAACTGAGTAATTATTTTAGCGAAAACTCTATGACAACAACATTGTAAACTAGGAAATTTCTCTGTACAGTACGGCGCTCATATGATCAAACCGTTTACGGTGCTTCATTATAATTTTACTGAATATATATTTATAAATACCGAAGTGATAATTTGTGATATTCTGCGATGCGTGTTCTAGGTTGTGAATTGTAACGATTCGCTTCTCGTGTTAATTTGTAAATGCTGCAAATACGTTATTCGATTTGCCCAATAAATGAATTCGTTCGCATATGTTCCACATTCGAAACTGTAGCAGTAAGAAGTTAATGCAGTGTTGAACCGCTAGTGCGGTGTTGGTGCTTTAAGAACGCCTCATTTTTGAATTTGGCAATTGAAGCCGTTGTGTGATGTGGTTTTTGTTATAGTTCGACTGTCTACGCCAATCACAGTGGGTTTAAACTTAGTTTTTACTTTGTTAGGAGTGTATTGATATTCGATGGAACTCAGTTGTTGATTTTTTTTGTACGCTTCCTGCACGTCTAGCATTTGCTTGTTCGTAAAAATTTGACGGAAATCGGGATTCGAAAGCCATGCGGCCGAAATTGTTAGCGTTCATGTTTGCAGGCGAAGAGGCAGTTGTTGCGGTATGTATGCGAGATTTGAGGCACATTGACTCGAATTTTGCATTATGAGATTCATGTGACAACTGATCAAATGGTATGTAAATCGGGCAGGCCAAACAGTTCATTAGAAATTGTGGCTTTCGAACGATGAAGTGCCTACAATCAATGCTATCTGTAAATTATAACTGAAGTGTCTAACAAATGCGTGTCTTCATGCTTACGTCCTTGGTACTCTTGTCCCTTAGGATGCCTTGTAATCGCAACGGTTGTGCAATTTGCGGCAGCGAATGGCAACAGCTCGCGCAGAGCAGCAGCGCCTTATGGAGCGACACGAGAGTTGTTCACAGCAGATGTGATCGTTTGTCACGATACTTTCGTGCACTCAGACAAACATATATGAGCGAGTTGGTGGCGTAAGAGAAGCCTGAATGGTTTTTTTTTCATGTAAGACTTTACAAAATCGTATTAAGTGCTCACAAAACTCCCACGTGTTCAATCGTAGTAGACGATTGATGCTTGCCGCAAAGTAAGGCGGGCGAGGGAGAAAAGGCAAGCATGTGAATTAGCAGCGTTGTCCATCTGTTTGATTGGGCCAGATGGTTTCAATAACCTCAGCTGCAGCTATAGAAGCTAATAAGTTGATAGAGTAATCATCATGCATTCATTTCGGCCGGGTACGAGTGACTTCCGTCCTTTAAAATATCGAGAACGACTTTGATATGCTCGGGTGCAATTACTATGGAATTGTTTTTTGCACCGTTACTTTCCGGCATTGGCTTGTGTCTAATGCGTAGATGCCCGAACTGACTTGGACAAATACAATTGCTGTAGCAGTTCGCTTCTCTGCACCACTACTCATCCCAGTATCGCTTATCTCCTTAACACTTTGTTTCAGTGCAGACTTATTTCAGCAACTTACACTTGACTAGACATGCTGGTTAAGAACCTCATATGCGCAACTAGAACCGCTCATGCATTCGCTGCGGCAAGTTACACAGTGGCAAGCTAAAGCGTATAAAGCATGACCGATTCTGCAGTGGATGTTGATTTGGATGAATGCCCATGTTCTTATAGAAAATTTCAACTAATCATCCCACCATGATAAAAATTGACTGGTATTTTTATTGAGTGTTTCTTTGGGACGGGCAGACAATGTTTATTTGCTACTTGAGAGTTAGTTAATCGGCACAGAGTGATAGTCGTTCGAATAAAGTGTGAAATCGACAATGACGTTATCGTTTCGTCATTACTCTTCTTCGCTGAAAGATGATCGTTATTATCAATGAGCTGTAGCAAATATTCGTTTGCCAATTACACGTAAGCTCATGATGAAACTTAATGGTGAGGAATAAAATAAAATTTAGTAGAAATGAGGAAGTTTAATGAATGATTTCACGTCAATTCTGATACCCTTATCGGATCATGCGCAATGTCACATTTGATGGTGTAACTTTCTATTGCGATAAATAAAGCTTTTTGAGTATCACAAACGACATTTTGTGCGCTCTCATTGCGGCATAGTCGGCATTATTAGCCACCAAATGCAATGCTCGATCGCCAAATCAACTGATGCGTTGTTATGCCGCTGTTTGTTTCGCATTTTGAATAGCTAGTTGAATTAGTAGAGGAGCTTGCAGGTATGCAAATTTCCTTGAAAGGATCGGAATACAGGTTATTGTGCGTTTTAAGCGGTCTGCACTACGTAGTAGTCTAAATTACAGCAAACAATTGTAGCAAATATATTCCTCTGTAAAACAAATTTTAGAGAGAAACAATGATGGTAATATTGCCAGCCGTTCGGTCGTTCCGTTGCGACACGATGATCGAGACAACTCAATCAACAGCAAAATGACTCGAATTTTGCATTATGAGATTCATGTGACAACTGATCAAATGGTATGTAAATCGGGCAGGCCAAACAGTTCATTAGAAATTGTGGCTTTCGAACGACGAAGTGCCTACAATCAATGGCTATCTGTAAATTATAACTGAAGTGTTTAACAAATGCGTGTCTTCATGCTTACATCCTTGGTACTCTTGTCCCTTAGGATGCCTTGTAATCGCAACGGTTGTGCAATATGCGGCAGCGAATGGCGACAGCTCGTGCAGAGCAGCAGCGCCTTATGGAGCGACACGAGAGTTGTTCACAGCAGATGTGATCGTTTGTCACGATACTTTCGTGCACTCAGACAAACATATATGAGCGAGTTGGTGGCGTAAGAGAAGCCTGAATGGTTTTTTTTTCATGTAAGACTTTACAAAATCGTATTAAGTGCTCACAAAACTCCCACGTGTTCAATCGTAGTAGACGATTGATGCTTGCCGCAAAGTAAGGCGGGCGAGGGAGAAAAGGCAAGCATGTGAATTAGCAGCGTTGTCCATCTGTTTGATTGGGCCAGATGGTTTCAATAACCTCAGCTGCAGCTATAGAAGCTAATAAGTTGATAGAGTAATCATCATGCATTCATTTCGGCCGGGTACGAGTGACTTCCGTCCTTTAAAATATCGAGAACGACTTTGATATGCTCGGGTGCAATTACTATGGAATTGTTTTTTGCACCGTTACTTTCCGGCATTGGCTTGTGTCTAATGCGTAGATGCCCGAACTGACTTGGACAAATACAATTGCTGTAGCAGTTCGCTTCTCTGCACCACTACTCATCCCAGTATCGCTTATCTCATTAACACTTTGTTTCAGTGCAGACTTATTTCAGCAACTTACACTTGACTAGATATGCTGGTTAAGAACCTCATATGCGCAACTAGAACCGCTCATGCATTTGCTGCGGCAAGTTACACAGTGGCAAGCTAAAGCGTATAAAGCATGACCGATTCTGCAGTGGATGTTGATTTGGATGAATGCCCATGTTCTTATAGAAAATTTCAACTAATCATCCCACCATGATAAAAATTGACTGGTATTTTTATTGAGTGTTTCTTTGGGACGGGCAGACAATGTTTATTTGCTACTTGAGAGTTAGTTAATCGGCACAGAGTGATAGTCGTTCGAATAAAGTGTGAAATCGACAATGACGTTATCGTTTCGTCATTACTCTTCTTCGCTGAAAGATGATCGTTATTATCAATGAGCTGTAGCAAATATTCGTTTGCCAATTACACGTAAGCTCATGATGAAACTTAATGGTGAGGAATAAAATAAAATTTAGTAGAAATGAGGAAGTTTAATGAATGATTTCACGTCAATTCTGATACCCTTATCGGATCATGCGCAATGTCACATTTGATGGTGTAACTTTCTATTGCGATAAATAAAGCTTTTTGAGTATCACAAACGACATTTTGTGCGCTCTCATTGCGGCATAGTCGGCATTATTAGCCACCAAATGCAATGCTCGATCGCCAAATCAACTGATGCGTTGTTATGCCGCTGTTTGTTTCGCATTTTGAATAGCTAGTTGAATTAGTAGAGGAGCTTGCAGGTATGCAAATTTCCTTGAAAGGATCGGAATACAGGTTATTGTGCGTTTTAAGCGGTCTGCACTACGTAGTAGTCTAAATTACAGCAAACAATTGTAGCAAATATATTCCTCTGTAAAACAAATTTTAGAGAGAAACAATGATGGTAATATTGCCAGCCGTTCGGTCGTTCCGTTGCGACACGATGATCGAGACAACTCAATCAACAGCAAAAAACGACGAATAGTCAGAATAACTTCAACCCCATCTATACTCGCTAATTAACAGTTCTTTTCCACCAAAAAGACCAAAAAGTATATGTTCGGCACCATGACTGAGTCAACTGCTCACCCACTAGCATCAGGTCAGTTCGTTGTTCGAAAACCACATCGACAATACCCCTCTTCGTCTCTCTGATTTTGGACATTTTGCGGCTGACATGTCTTCGGCCCCAACTTTTATGGGTTATCAATTTTGAGACATTAAAAAACAATAAGTTATAGCTTTTACCACCGAGTAAGCCGCAAAAAAATAGCTTTTTTAACCTGCGACCTCTAAAAGTGCCAAAAATAAATTTCCCCTTTTAGGCTTTGTTCGGGGCTTACAATCTGCTTCACTGCTTGTCCAGCTGACAGCAGCTGCAGCTCATACTTCGACAAATAGGGAGGATCCGATAGGCTCATAATTTTACTAGTGTTCTCACACGATTCTACGTGGTCGGCGAAAATTACTGGATATGCGGGTGCTGCGGTGTTCATTACTTAGCGATACAAGAATAAGAATCAAGGAGCCCGTTTATCTCAGTTCGTTTCAACTTAGATACACTTCAGTGCTCGTAACCCCTGACAGCGTTCTTGAGCTTGCCACTGCTTGACAGACATTAAAAAACAATAAGTTATAGCTTTTACCACCGAGTAAGCCGCAAAAAAATAGCTTTTTTAACCTGCGACCTCTAAAAGTGCCAAAAATAAATTTCCCCTTTTAGGCTTTGTTCGGGGCTTACAATCTGCTTCACTGCTTGTCCAGCTGACAGCAGCTGCAGCTCATACTTCGACAAATAGGGAGGATCCGATAGGCTCATAATTTTACTAGTGTTCTCACACGATTCTACGTGGTCGGCGAAAATTACTGGATATGCGGGTGCTGCGGTGTTCATTACTTAGCGATACAAGAATAAGAATCAAGGAGCCCGTTTATCTCAGTTCGTTTCAACTTAGATACACTTCAGTGCTCGTAACCCCTGACAGCGTTCTTGAGCTTGCCACTGCTTGATGTAGGGCATTTATAGACACAGCAATTAACCGTTACTAAAGAGTCATACGGTTTTGTTGTAAAAGTGCGATATAACAAAAGAGATTACTTGCTATTAAATGTTTCAGAGGCGTGTAAAGAGACACTACCAGAATCTCCTTCATCACCATTTAGAGCGTCTTCTTTGTCCTGCAAAAGTGATCGTTCCATTCGCCTTGCAAAAATGCTCATCATATTACAGCTTCGGTTCAGTGATAAGGTGATAAGGTCAACGACGCTATAAACTTCGTCGAATGAACGAACAGAAACATAAGTGAGCTTCTGTATGAAATTTGAAGGGCTCAGTTATCGCACAACTTTCATGCCTAACATTGTTGCTAAAATTTTTCAAGTGTGCAGGGCACCGATGCAAAAGCTGCATGACGGGGGAGATTTCACGTCGCACAGTTGGCCTATAAACTGATTGTGAAGCAGCCGGCATGATAGCACATTTTTTGCTCGATGCCATACGAATACAATAAAGATTATAAATTTGTCTAGCTTACAAGTAAACTCACTTTAAGCATTCCGATCATTCTTAAAAAATGAGGGCCCAAAAATGACAATCACATTCAAAATTGCGCTATTTCCGTAAAGAAGCAAAATCTAGGTCGAGAACGCGAAAATTTGTACAACATCAAAATCTTCATATGTTGTTGATATATAACGTGAAAGTTTTACTGAAAACAATCCAAATTCTTTGCGCAGCAAAAATGAAATCTATATTGTATGTGTGATGCCAAGAAAAATAAGAAATGATCAGTGCAAAACGGAAACCTGTGGAGTAACGGTGTCAAGTATTTTGCCGTTACGCGTTGTTCGGGGATCGAAGAGCTCATCGAAATATGGGTCGGCAAGAAAAGCGGGCCCATAAAGGCGGTCTCCAGGATTGTAGACAAGCACTCGACGTAGCAACTCTAAGCCTTCCTGATCTGATGAATGAGTTATCTGAATAGCACATAATTTACATCCTTCCTCAACGGTACCAATCTTTATATGTCTACGTCTCCATTACGTATTCGTTTATCATTACACCATTTTTCAATCTTTTGTCAATCATATCATATCGTCATATCTTTTATCAAGCTTTTATCAGTCACATCATATCTTGGCTTCTTTTATCAATCATCTAACAGTTAACATCACTATTTTGTTATGCCACTTGAGTGTTTTTCGCACAGATAAATGAAACACGTCAATAAGCAAAAGAAGTCGAAGAGTAAGTAATATTTAAGCGCTAGTTCAATCCGAGATCTTTCTAGTACTTTTGATTCACTTAATATTTTGAATAAGCTTTATGGTGTTCTTCACGCTGAGGACGTATTAGCATTTAGCTGACCCCAGAAGAAAACTTTTCTGTTGCAATTCAGGAGAAGCAAGAGGGTGAAAGTTAGCAACGTCAAGCGAACGGCGTCGAACTAGCGTTATTTGAATCAGACGCTTGGAATTTTGAGGGTCGGGATTGCTGCTCTGAAATTGCTCGTTTTTCTGATTTTTTGGGGTGTAAAAGTCGCTCTGAGGAGCGTAGCGTTCTAGTGGAATCGATTCTTTAATAGTGGTCTCAGTAGCCTGTTCAAGAATGCCAGGACATATTGCTTGTTTCATTCGAATGACCCGAAAAGCTTATGCAGAGATTATACAAAAGGATTCATGATTCGTTTGGAGGTAATCATTCCTTCTTCAACATCTCATCAATAGATTTCCCAAATTTAGCAATAAACAGTGGAAATGAAGCCAAATCACTGCTGTTTAAAGAAGCAACCATCGACGAAAATCCTCAATGCTAGAAACTTTTGTTCTACTAATTCCCTTAAATTGCTCATTCGTCGACAAAAAAAAGTGAAAACGCTTACCGACTGAAATCCATCTGGTAATGGCAATTTGCGAACCTAAAAATAAATGAGTACATTTAGACGCAAATTACAATTGAAATTTAAATAAAAATTCCAGCACCGATCTCTGCACGAAATTTGGTTATCACTTTCCTCTGATGATCTTATCAACGAGTAGTAGCGAAAATCGTCCAGCCGAATATAGCATTTTCTTTCTCGCTAATATAAAAATTACTTCACATTAACGACGAAAATGTTTTTAGGTGTGCTTCTCAAAAAAAAATTAATGTTCTTCCCTAACAATTCACTCAACAAAAAAAACATTCTCCAGCTTCTCAAGAAAAAAAACGTGGAAAATTTGCAAATATCGATTTTCATGTGATTATGCATACGTTAAAAACATAGAGGAATTGCAAGCTTACATAGTGTTTAAACGTTGACGTTTGCAAAAGCTTTTTGGTGCATCGCATTGCTTTCACATTTTCATCGGTTGGAAAACCGAGCACATCGATGATTAACTGAAATTTGAGATTGAAAAAAATGGTACACAACAAAAACTTTTTGCATTCGTTCACTATATGGATAGCCGAAAAAATACAATGCAACAATGCATATAGCGATTTTGTGACAACTGTGCTTGTTCGATCAAATCAATCGTTTCGAATTGCTACTTTCAAAAACTATTGATAAGAGCGATGATAAGCGATGATAAAATCGAAGAAAAAAATTAATTACCTGTAATTGATTATTTGTTGAGCGTCCAGGTAAAAGAACATGATTTTTGAGAAGCTCGCCAAAAACACAGCCACATGACCAGCGATCTATAAAATGATGAACACTTTTAAGGATTCCCAAACGCTAATTCAGATGCGATTCATGGATAAATGATGAATTTTTTTGAGCCCTTTTTCAACATAGTTTTCATTGTGTTTCGCAAGCGAATATGATCTTCCAAACTTTTCGTACACTACTAGACCAAACAACAATAGAGCCCTATGTTCAGATACGCCGATATGTTGCATCAGCGTGAAATCAAAAAACGAGATCGCTTTGGACAAAGAAAGGCATGTGGGATTGCCTAGCAAGTTTTGCTCAGCCTTTTACAACTATCATTGATCAACTCATTCCTGCGTAGCATTTATTAATCACATCGACTTGATTTTCCAGTCTCACCATGATTCAGACTAACTGCGAATTTAAGATCGCATTCATACATACATACGTCTTTTGCAAGATCAATTTGAACGGATTCGATCACTTCTAGAAAACGAATTCTCGACAACCGAGTCGGTTGTTATTGTCGTTGATCTACAAAACAATCTGAAAATCTATGCGAATGCGCACCAATTTCACATCGATATCGTGAGGAGCCCAAAATAAGTTCGGGTGCTCGATAATATCTCGTCACGTGGTAGTTATATGAGCTAACATCTCCGTGCAGTATCTGAACATTCTCTCTTAAGAATAAACATTCGTGACATTTGAATAAAACCTGCGCAACGCCTTGTCGCCCACGAACATTAAATGGATCGCTTTTGGGATGGGATGAAAGTGGTCGTAGAGCATGCATGAATATAAAGACTCCACTTGGTCTATGACAATTTATGTGCACGAATATAGCACAGCTTTTAGCATATGCTAATTGCGTTAAATAAATACATTCTTTTATCGCAATTGTTCGTTATGAGGAAACGATCGTGACATAAAAATAAGAGGAGCTACAATATCTAATTTCTCAATTATTTTCTGCGAAGTGATTTTTCAGTTTGCTGATTCCTAAACGACGAATTTAATTCCTATTCAATTCTGTTAACAATTCCTGAACAATTCCTAAACAACTGATTACTTAACATCGTAAAATGCAAAGCAACTAATGGATAGTTTATGCGTAAGAAATCTGCGAACAGCAAAGGAAAAATCGAAAGCCAGCAGTAGGTGAAAAAAGAGATGCTGTGATAAGAAAAGGACTGGTTTTCGAGAAAACGATGGTTTCTGGAAATGGAAAACAGAAACAACCGATGAGATCTGCCAAAATGGATTTACGAATGCGAAGCAAACAATGATGTATCGATGCGTAATGACGGAACTGAGTCAGCGTCTAGCATAACATGATTGTTTAATGCATCATGCAATCGTCCACATGGGCTCATGTTATATCTTTTTATCATACTATTTTCATTCCATGACGGTAAGATGTGTCTATATTTCCAGTTCTCTTAGCCATCACGATTAGACTAGCTTTCTCCACACTACTTGAATCGCGTATCATCGTCGTTCTACGCTTTCCTGTGGTGAAGTCATGTTTCGAAACATTCGTTGCAGTTCATTCTGCAGGAAAAGACAGCACTTGGATCGCGAGGAAGAGGCTTAAAGAAGTGAGGGAAAAACAACACCACAAGTCGTTATATCGCAACTCTAACAACATTACTTTCGCGTTTGCCTCTTTCGTGCTGTATATCATACTATCCTATATGATTCTCGCCACTTAAACTAAGCAACATACTTGAATTCACGAATTCATGTATGTAACAATTAAGGGACTTCATATCCTATATGAACGCTTTTGTACTTATTTCGCTCAACAATGAATGTGTAGGCTGGACGAAAAAATAACGCGGAATACAATAGGCAAAAAGAAATCAAAACGACGAAGAGCAGCTAACCTTTGAAGATCCAAAGTCAGAAATTTTCAACATGCCTGAATTATGATCGATCAAGAGATTTTGCGGCTTAATATCTCGATGACAAATATGATGCTGAAACCACAATTTCATTCATCTCTTGATCTCCACATTTTCTAAAGCAGCGAATAATCGAGAACCGAATTTTCATTCATTTTCATTCGACAAACATTTCTGACTTTGCGCTTGCAACAATAAATTAGCCTTATTCACTTATTTACTTATGTTTCCCTATTTACTTAAGCCTATGATTGTCTACTCGTTTAAATATCGATGTTTCCCTAACTTAGTTTTTTTTCTCATATGTAAGCCTATGCTATGTGATGCATAAGATCAAACATTATGTTCTTATTGTTATAGTTGTGCTAGCCCAGTGATAAGCTAGAGGGATGTGTAACAAGTAAAAAAAGGGCAATTTGCTAAGGTGAAATTCGTCAAAGCTGCAAATATCAGATCAACAAGGAAACCTGTTCTAGATGGGCTTGTCCGCGAAATAGTTGCCATGTGTACAGCTTTACGTCGATCGTACTCAGCGGTCCATAGTTAACGCGAACATCGTGAAGATTCGTTGGAAAGAATTCGAATACCAATGCAGTACATGTCTGAAGACATGATTTTTATTTCATACTCACCTATGCATCGATGCCATTAAGTCGAACATCGGCTTGACATTGAATGCCGTTCCTATCACCAGTTAAGGAGCCA
>JPKZ01001213.1:119665-138057 GCA_000803305.1 Toxocara canis
ACCCGGTCACCAAGGAAGCAATAGTAACACGCATCGAAATCGATCGACCATTCAGTGAAGTTCACTTCCGCAAGCACCGCGCTCTGGCGCTGGACAACCGCACTTCACCGATGCAGCCCTAAACAATGACCAAATAAAATTGCAAGAGCGGAGTAAAAGCAGAGATGAATGGCAAAAATCTACACCATTATAGCGTAAGCTTGCAATTAAGAACAGTTCTGCAAGAAAGCTTCTTATTACTGCAGAATTGTTTGCCTACTGTAATATGCCACTAGTGCAAAACAGATATGAATTTTTGCAACAATTTTTCCTCTCCGTGTTTTCAATAAAATTCTGAGTTGTTCGAAAAATTTGAGAAATCCAGATTCACAGCTCGCTATGATGAAAAATTGCTGTCATGAGCCAGTCTTCAAAACATTTTGCAGCCTCAAATAAAGTAACTATTTTAGCCACCGGTCTTCGAAGCTTGCTGATAATCGCTAGGAAACACTATGAGAAAAGTTTTGTTTGATTCCGGATTTTTTGGCTTTGTTCAGTAAGTCCGAAACACTATTAAAGTGAGAATGTGGAAGGCAACATTATTAAAGGTTACTGTCAAAATTCGCATTTATGTTATGGTGATATTGTGTCATGTAAGCTCTCAAAATAGAATTCCTTCAATATAGCACTTCCCATACGAAGCTGAATCCTAATTTCTCAGATGTTCCTCTGTTCCATATTGTAGATTGCTTGCCGTGGTCGAACTGGTTGAGAATGTTAGAAGAATAATTGTAAGTTGGAATGTCGAAAAGAGTTTAAATTATCTGGCACATGAAATGAGGCCTTCTTAGATATCGGGTGCGCGCTTTCGAATCGTCTTTCTGTGGACGATGGAATTCCACCGTTAAAGTGCTTCAAGCATTGCTTAAATGTTCCTTTTTTTGTAAGCTCACTTCAACACAACGCTGCCGCTATGCGCGTTCAATCTACAGTGCACTCACCATACATGTGCCGCAATTAATGTCACGCATTTGATCTTCATTTTTTTGGACGGGAGGGGGGTGAATCTTTTATATTGCCGGTATGCAGTAATATACAGTAACCCTTTTCATTACAGCACACCTAGAAGCTTTGGTATTTTTTTAAAATTCAGAGAATCGCACTTATTTCGAGATCCAAAGTTTTAGAACATGACAACGTTACAAAACAGTGCTACTCAGGCGATATGCAACATTGTATTGAGCGTTACAGTTGTTCGAAAGCGCACTGTCTTCTTGCTGTAATTTGTCTGAGATGTTTCAAAGGTGAAATATTTTTGCGGGCCTGCTGTTTAAGATCTCATTCAGCTGATCACTGTTCATGCTTTTGGTCATTTCACCGAACTCCTTCATGCCCATTGCTGAAATATCATCCTCTCCTCTCCACCTACCTTCCCCATCTCACCTCCCCCACTTCTCCTCATCCACACGGAAGTCCTCTCACTCTCCCCAACTTTTGGATGGGTTTGTGTTCGTCAATGCTTCCGAATTTTTTTAAAGATTGTGAATGAATGGTTGAAAATCTCTTTGCAATGCTAGCTAGCTACTTCTTTTTGTTACCGTCTCTGTGATCGTTATGAGCAGCTTTTTAAGATGCGAAATCAGCTTAGGAAATGTACTCACTCCGAAATCACTTGGTAAATAAAGCGAGCGTAACCGTTTCTGACCATATCTTGAATGTCTTATCTGATTCGAATTTTACCTAAAAGAGAATCGTGAAATGAATTACAAGTTTATTTTGCAACACCTAACTGAACCTACTTTCTTACTTGATCACAACTCAACGTACGAATATGATGAGCAATCGAATAGCAAAAAGCGTCCATCGAAATGTGTTACGATCGTTACGACCAACCAAAACTGGAACTATTTCGAATTTTTCCATATTTTTTCTTTTGTTACCGTCTGCACTAATTAGGTAGTAACCTCTAAAGGTAGTAACCTTTACTGTACATATCAAGAATTTTTATTCATTCGGATGTTATATTTGAGGTGAACTATAACGTTCATCTCAAATATTTACACCAAAAAATAAAATCGGATGCTTTCGTTCAAGTAGACTAGAGTTTTTAAAATGCCTGCTGATTTTATATTTTCTATGTTTTATGAAAAATAGTAAGCCATAGTTTCGCGTCATAAAAATTCTAAGATGATTGGGCCGTTCTCATTCGAGCGTTCAGCGCATCGATGTCTCTTATATCGTCAAAATGAGAAAGCGAAGGTTTTGGCTTTGTAAGCGTTCTATCGAGTGGTTCATTATTGCATTCGTCAAATGGTTTTGCTAAACTTTAAATAAGAAACACTGATGAAATGAGCGTTAGAGACGGTTAAGCTGTTTATTAATTGGCACGTTATTCGTCAAGCGCCCCCACACCCCCCCTCCAAAAAAAAGTACCGATCACCCTATTCTCTTTGACAATATTTCGTTCATCACATTTCTTCACTTTCTTGCAGATCGCACGAATGAGTGCTTTCGAAAAATTTTCGTCTTATCAATTCGCAACAGTTATTTTTACATTCTGAGACGACAAAACCGATGAGAAAAAAGATGTCTTCTAGCGCGCAGCACTCTAGGAAATTTTCGGTCCAAATGGAGAAAAATTTGAGAACTATTCGACACCATTGAACTGCTTGCAATTTCGGATGCAATTATATCCGAACAGATCATCGAATATTTCTGCCGCTTTGCGCGTCGACAAGAGATCAATACATAATGGACTGGAATACAAATGTTTATTGTTGAATATTAAGCATCCAATTGAAATTTTATGGTCGTTGAGTACAGGTCAACTGATACAGTAACGATTCATTAGAATATATATAGATTACAGAACGCTTATCGAATCAGTTAAAATTCGGTTTTGAATTTTTTCTGTAAACCGATAAACAAACTGTTTTGAATATTTTTCTCAAAAAAATTTTGCTTTTATAGCAGTTGTGTTTTTCACATTTTGCCACAAAAAAGATGGCTAGGCTGTTCATTTGGATGGAAAGAGCAGAAAACATTTATTGGCATGCTACGGATAATCTAACCGCCCTTACGCAAGCCGATGATCAGATCTTCAGTACCGGCTGTTCTTTCTTTATCTCTCATGCACCCTTTTCTTGAACATGTCGTATGCTTGCTTATATAGAGGGATTTTGACTGTGAATGAACTCCTTTTCTCCCAGCTTCTTCCATCGTTTCCACACCCGATCCTCCTCGTTTCAAATGGAGATCTACGAAATATATGGGAGAAATAAGAAATCACCCTTTTAGAGCATATTCATGCAGAAAGCGAAGCATGCGCAAATGAGTGAGGTAATGCGTCAAAAAAAAAGAAAACGAGATAGTGTTCCGGATGTTCATCCGATCGCACATCGATTGTAGCCACTTGTATAGATAAATTTTAATAGCGTTGTCTTTCTTGATGACATAGGGTAGACTTGAGGAGTTTCATCTCTCCAATAGGTTTTAGGCTCACATTGAAATCGATGATTTTTTTTTCTGAACAATACATTACCTATATGTGTTGCGCCTAAACAGTGCATTCATCGGTTTGCGTATCGCTTGGCAAATGTCATCCCTAATTCTTTGCCTTTTCGTGTTTACTCTGCTGATTTAAATCGTTGAGAATCAAGAAAGTCTTCTGAGCTATAGGCAAAGCTCTTAGGTGTATTTCGTTATTTACTAAAAGTGACACTGCATGCGATAATACTAGGTCGAACTGAAATGTTTAAATTTTTCGTTCTCTTTTTTCCAAAATTTTTTCCAGATCAGTTACTATTGCCATAACTAGTTCACTCAAATGATTGCATGCAAAAACCGTAGAGAAAATGAGAATTTTCCACAAGTAGTCAGACTGAAACTTGAATCGATGGTGGCTTTCGCTTGAGCAATAATGACGGTTGGCAGGAATCAAAAAGTACCAAGCTCTTATATGGAGCAAACTAAACCACAATCCTCCTCGTCCTTCCTTACTGATTGCTTAAAAAAAACAATTCATGAATCTTCTTGTGTATCGGAAGGAAGTAGACATACACAGATGAGCTCCTGTCATATTACGCTCAGTTTGAATCGCCACTATTTGAGCGCATTTTTCAGTTTCAATGCACAAGGCTTGAACACACTAAAATGGCCAAAACATGATTCACTAAATTTAGTAGGTAGGTAACAGCATAGTAACCTCTGCAGTACTTCTACAAATAATGGCTGATCCCCCAAGAATTGCGGCCACCAGACACACACATCATTGAGCCACCAGGAGAAAAACACTGGATCATTAGCACGGAAATGCACGCATGATAAGCAGATTTCTCGCCTTCACTTCCGCGGACACTGTAATACAAATTCGACGATCACGTTTTTGTGAACGCGATGATTTCCGTCCAATCGAATTTTATTTTTACAGATTTTCTTTCAAAATGCTGCTGCCATTTGCCTGTATATACCTGTGCCATTTTTTACTTCGCTATTTCGTGTCTGCTCCATTAATCTTAGGTGAACAAATCAATTTAATTTTTGAAAACGAAAACAGTGATTCGGCGATCTAAACGACAATGAGATTCCACAGAAGTCGTACTCTCTCATCGAAAACCCTCATTCATGACCGTCATTATGCCGTTTTTTTTTTCTTGCCAATTATCCTTACGATCCCCTAAGCGATGCTATACTCCTATTTTCTATGGAAGTTTCTCATCACTCTTCAAGGAACTATTGATAAATGCTGATGAAAAAAGAAGTTCGTTAATCCGCATGATATTTTAAAAACAATAATGATGTGACTGTCGGATATTTTTTCTTATTAAAGGACTCAGCTGTTTATTCCAATCAGCCAGCCATTAAATGCAACAGTATTGCTTTTTCACGATCGATCCCTGCAGATCGCTGCAGGCTTCGAATATATGCTGAAAAATCACAGTTAATAGTACTAAATGTGCAACTAATGACTGAAAAGTAATCGGTTACAGTTTAGATTACTGCAAACCTTATAAAGAGAAATGTATAAAAGTATTGAGGGTAGTGGGAGTTTTTGTGAAAGCTGAGATATCATCGTATAATTTTTTTGTGCAAAACATATACCTTTGTTGGGTTCAGATTACAGTGAAGCCTTACTTAAACAATCAACATAAAATGAAACGAACATAAATTTGAGAAGTATTGCATTTAGCAAATTGACTTTAGAAAGGAAATACCACTGAAATGTAAACACTATGCAAAGTGCTAGTGGAAAGCATGCTATTTAAATAAGCTCACAACGGGGTGTTCATTTTACTGAAATGCAAAATGTTTTAGAAAACTTAAAGCATACAGCAGATATGCTTCTATGCTTCATTTATTTTCTTTTTTTTCACATTTCCTCTTGATGTAACATTCAGAGAGGAACTGGTTAAATTTGTTCGCTTTTTCAACAGGTCCGTAGGCAGCTAGCGAATGGCTCCAGGCAGATATCCAATACAGATGTATAAATATCCGTATAATGTATAATGTATAAATATCTGTATAATGTATGTGTAAGTATAAATATCCAACACAGATGAAATCTATCCTTGTGGAATGTTCCTCCTCAATTTTTCTTTATCCCCAATCCACCCATGCCTCTTTTGGTCAAGAAGCGGACTTATTCAATGATGCTGATGTACATCCTGATGCTTCCTCACACCGATCTGTTTATAAGTTTGAATATGTCAGTCGGTTTTGATTCTGAAGTACTAAAAGATGCACGTGATGGAGCGTAATATTTTATGAGCAACTTTTATTTTCTTTACATGTTCTCATCTTTTCGTTTTGCCCATTCTGCCATTACTTCTTCTATAAATATAGTTTAATTAGTCAACGGGACATAGAGTAAGAAGAACACCAAAGTGAACAAACTTTATTTATATAATCACCAAGAAAAAATTATGGCCGTTGCCATTCTGGAATTGAGCACAAAGAGGGAATGATCGCGCGAAACACAGGGCGTGCGAGCTGTACTTCACAAAATCAGCTCGTTTCAAGTGCAGGAGCGCTTTATTTTTGGGAGCTTCTGTGACCATGTGTTATCATTAACGTTTGCAGAGGTCGTATTTGCGATGACCTAATGCCGAAAAATGGGTTTTATCGGAAGCGTTTGTTGAACAGCCCAGTAGAAAGCTGTGGTAAATCGGTGTCGTTCTAGAGCTCATATTTTGTTCAAGTGATTTCGTTCATCCTTTAAGGATGAGCGAATTCATTTGCGTGGTCATTTGAGTGGGCGAATGCTGTCTTCGGAGAGGGCAATTGCTTGTTTCAAGTGGTATTTATGCGATGATAAACTTGAAACAGTTTGTCATTCGTTCATTATTACCGTTTTCCCAAACATCGAGTACCATCCTAAGGACTCATCGTCGTACTTCAAAGGCGCACACTTCAAGGAGTGTCCGACCCTACCGCATGCAGGTAACAGAATCGTCTACTGCCGAACTTTGTATCAACCGACTCATGGAGCTGATCGAGTTAACCTTTAGTCGCTTAACATAAACAACATATATATATATATATACATATACATGTATACATATCTATATATATGTATTTATATATTGTCACTGGAACATGTTCGCATGCGCACCACCGAGCTGGCGTGGTGTGCATTTTCCACATCCCTAGTTGAGACGGTTTACCAAATGTTCGAAAACCAAATGAAGAACGTTCAGCAGCGTACAATCAGTTCTACCCAACTCGTGATCAAAAGCTACTTAATTTGATGACGTGTCGAACAGAAGTTTATGATTTGGTTAACAGTCGAGCAATTCAGTCGCGGGATCAATCGATTCCAATCGAGCAGATCACAACTGCTAGCGGCACTCCAGAATTTCCAAAATTCGTCACATCCGTTGTTAAATTTATACATTGAATTGTATTGTACACGCTGTAATCAGCAGTGTTATCAATCACTTGATCGGCAAAACGGACTTGGCGATGATTATTCCTCTGATTTTCTTTCGCTATCAAATTATATTCCACATATTAGAATTCATCGAAATATTCATGAATTGTTCTCAAATTTCCTTAAGAACATTCACAATGTCAGAGATTGCATTCGTAAAAGTTCTTCGTAGTTCAAGATCTGAAACTCTAAAATAATCGTAAAGGTATATACGAGCTGAGATAACTAGGACTTGAAGCGCTTTTCGTTCGGCGAAAAATGCATGAAAATGAGCTGATCTTCTCGGCAAAGATCGAGTAATAAAACCACCATGAGCATAAAGCGCGATAACCTATTGTCGTCTAACTAAAAGTAATGGGAATTTTCTGCTACCGCTCCCTAACGCCTAAATGTTTTTAGCAAAGACAGCCATGCACAGCACAGAACAGTTACTAATTAACAGTTATCAAGTTATTAATTAACAGTTATTAATTAACAGTTATCAAGTTCGGCACTTCTTAAACGAAAGTGCCGAACTTGTTTTTATTGGTATTTCTTCATAGGTTGATTATGACTCTTTAGATTAAAGCAAAATTTTATGTTTCAAGATATCGAAAGTAGTAAAACACTAGAAACAATGTACAGCATGCAAAAGCCTGGCTTACTGTACGAGAGAGCTGGACGTGTCCAGGATAGCTAATGATTGCAATATCGATTGCAAAGTGCAAGTAGCCTACTTTTATTGCATAAAATTTCCACAAAATCGTCATTGCATGCTTTCGACTCACATGCAATCACATTTTATGTTCTTTAGTGAACGTTAAATGAACGCAGAACGTTTGTCGAAACAAATTCAATAGAGCAACGGCTGTTGAGCTGCGCTTTTTCGTTTTTTTTGTATGCACTTTCCAAAGTGGCGCATTTGATTGAATGCTGGTACAGGTCAACTGCGCTACATTAAAAAGATAGATTTTTTAAACGTAATTTGCGTGACCGGTTGGTTGCGAATGCTGAGAATCGGCTGAATGATAAGCAGATTTTTAAAGAGAGGATTCGCATCAGCTTCTCTTGCACACTGTTCTAATTGTTGTTTTTTTCGAGAGGACACTAGTCTCGTCCGCAGGGGCCGAAACATTCTTTCCTTCAATTCCCATGCCATCATTTAAATTAGGGCAAACAAGAAGTCCGCAGCATGGGTTCGAACAAACGAAGCAGATTCCAAAAGAACAACAATAATTTAAACCATAAAATTCGTTACAGAACAACCTAGATTTATTATTGATAAGTGGTTTCTATAGTGCAAAAATCACTATGCGTACTAGTTCTTCAGTTTCACCAATTTAAATTGGTTTTGTATTGGCTGTAGAAACGTTTTCGTTAAATCATCTATTTAGTTCATCAGTCGATATTTACGAAGGACAGTCCGCACATGTAAGATCAAGCTGAATGCCGAAGGAAGAAGAGAAACCAAGTGGTGCAAGAGAAGCATTGGCGAAAAATTTGATTTGCTGAAACAAACGAGAACAAAGGGATGCTGTGATGGTTCTTCGCCATAATTAAGAGCCGCCGCTAGGGTTTCCTAATGCTTTACCATCAACTTTCTCAATCCGATTTTTGCACTGCTGAATGTACTCTTCGTCGAGAGTTCTGAGCTGACATATTGTCTAACGAAGCCGGCAAATAGTTTTACGGTTAGAAGCGTTTTTCAGAAAAACTTCTTCAAACATAGTTAGCTCTTTATGACATTCATATATATATATATATATATATATATATATATATATATATATATATATATATACTTATGCATACATAGTCATGAAATCGAAAATCATGAAGCGAACAGTTTTATACATGTTCTTATATATTATGTTCTCTTAACTTACTTTCTGGTATGTTCATTTAATTCGATATTCGTATATCTATTTACTTGTTCATTTACTACATAGCATTGCCTGAAGGTAACATTTTAATCTTCAGGCCTTTCCTGGCTGCGCGTTTTGTGCAATCAATGGCTGGAAAGAGGAAAACCATAATTATTCCAATGAACACAAATGGCATTTCATCACAGGGTTGTCCTTGTGGATCCACTGTGCCTTCAATGGTTAGATGAGTGTGCATAACTTCCATATTGAATTTTTTCTGACCAATGGACCATAGCTGCTTTTAGAGTTGACATGCACTGAAAATCGAATCGTTTAACGTTCCAGTCGCTTAACCTTTTTGTTTGCATTTTTTTTGTGCACGATATTAGTTACAGATTGCACGAAACGTTTAATGACCACTGGCTGAAACGAGGCAAGCTACGATTACGGGAGCTAACACTAAGTGCATAAGGTTTCAGTAAGACATCGTATCGAGACCTTGCAAATTTCATTTCAATGAATAGATGCAAAGTGATACAGATCTAGTCGACTGTTGTTGTACGCACATCTAAACAATCAATCTAATGATGGTTTTTTAGGTTATATTGCAACTGTATGTCTCTCTGGATGTGCCCTAAACGGTGATCTCATAATCTCACGTAAAACAGCACTATATTTTGCACTTTGTAATTAAATAAAAATTTCAATCGCGCAAATTTTTGCTTCATAACGATCGATTAATAGCTGTACTTCCCGACTTAGGTGCACATAAGGGACCACCTGTCTGCATTGATTACCTTCTTAGTGAAATAGTGCATTGTCAATGATGCCGTACTTTAGGACATTTCTTGCCTGGTCGTCGATGGCTCCGCTATTGGCGATCGCATCATGGTATGCCACATATTGTTTTTCTTAGCAACGGCGCCGCCGATCACATTGCTGCAGTCTCGTTTGTTTTTTTTTTTCTGCAGAACCAAGTTAACCCTCACAATGGCACCTCGATGTCTCTACGGAAATTGAGTGCTCATTACACCTATCGATTTCTTAAGCAATTCGGATGATTTAACTGTTGAAAGCAGCACATTCTGCCATTGTGCTAATAGACTTCGAATAATTCAAAAGAAACATGAAGTGAATAGCTTGCACCGTTCGATTGACTCTTAGAAAAAAATGTTGATTGCTTCTCTGCAGTTATTTTTACAGACCAAAAAAAAGTCAGAACGAGTGCAAATGCGCTCCGACCAGTGACTTCTAACGAGTGGAGTACACGCAGAAGAGTCTTTCTAGGCCTAAAGGTAGTTAAGCGAGGGGTCTTCATGAGCTAGTGATCGGCCTAGCAGTGGCTTAAAAAATCGGATCAAGAGAGTGGGGATTACGAATCCCACCCCAATGCGCTCGTTGCAACATTGTAATTCTGATTTAACAAACGCTTATACAGTTGTGTTTTACATTTTTGAAAATATTTGTTGCTGTATCGATTTCCTTTGCTTCTTCTGGTCTTTGAGTTGCACGCGAATCGTTTTTTAATGACTTCGTTGGCCAACGCAATGGATGAAAGGAAAAAATACGGCTTAAAGAGATATTTTGTGAACATTGGTTCGCTTGCAACAAAACACAAAAACTCCTAAATTTTTTACAAAGGTCACCTCATCCATATTTGATATACAGTGTTATTATAGGCTAGGAATGGTTGATATTCAATATATAGTTGTAAGAAGCGGAAAAACGACATCAATGAACACCAGTTGTTCGTGATAGATGGATTCATTGTGATGAAGGCAAATACGCACTGTGATACACACTCACTCTTAATGAGTTCAGCAGATGAGGTAGGAAAAGACAGCTAATGAGATCATCTTAAGAATTCGTTGGCTCAATTGTTCCGCTGAATTAGTTACTTATTTTCGTTAGTTTATAAGCGCACCTTTTTTCCGGCTTCAGTTTTATTTGAATTACGCACCTTCGTCCTAAAACAGTTTTTTCCTTCTCTATCCAACAGCACCTTTTCACTCGAGTCGTTTCATTCACAGTCATAATCATATCTAGAGTGCAAAGCTGAAACGTCGTTGCATTAAGCGGCAACTTTAACGATTAATCTTGTTGGGAGTTGCACTGCGCGTAAAAATGTTGCAGTTTTCTTCAGATCATTTTTCTAGTCAGTAATGCAACCATGCAATGGTAAGCCTTATCTTCGTCAGAAGTAATAATGTGTAGTCTAGTGTTCCACTGGAACCCCTTGCCCTGATAACATCCTCTTACCCATCCCATCACCTTCCCTCCCTCTGTGCCGCCCCGCCCTCCGACCCTCTACCTCCCCACCCCAGGTTTTCTAGACTGCTTACCAACAAATTAACTGCCGTCCACTTACTCCTCCACATTGCCGTTTACTTCCCTCAGTCTCCCACATAGGCCACATCGCCCTCTTACGGAATCCCTCTTCTTTCTCTCTCACTTCTCCTAGCCTGATTTCCCCTCATTGGATGGAGGGGTATGGGAGGAGCTTAATAGCCTGTGCACATCGTAAGTTCACGAAGACATCTGCTCTCCTGGGAAGATTTTCTGACTTCTTGTCGTTCCCAGGCCTAATCAGGGCCACTCTTCCTCTGGCTCACGCTTTAAGGCCGAGAGTTCCCCCATCGAAGTCGATTTCTGCTATGAAGCTGTCTGGCAAAATTGGTCTTTTGATCTCCTAGACAAGTTGTTCTCCGACGACGGTCGGAAATTGTTTAAGCAAATCACTGGTAGACCATCTTGTTTTGTGGAAACGAAATAGTTTCCTTTGTCAGTATTGTCTCACAGAGCGCATGGAAGTGTTTCATTGGCGATGCCATGTCGCTACGATAGATTCTCGTGTGCTGCTGCTGATAGGATTGAGGTACAGTGGCAGCAAACTGCTCGTATTGCAGTGTTTATTGCACCGAAACGAGAAAGGAAAGCACTACTTTGTTGCGACCGAAGTTTATCATTTCCAGACCGTTCGTAATTCCTCATCGGTCCGAGGATTAAATTGCTCCTATAAACATACACGGAGAAGCCCTTTCCATCTTGGATAAATTTTGAGCGCCAATAATTATGAATCAACAATTTGACAGTTTGAGTTTTTTTAGTCTGTTTTTCTTCTTTGAACAAAATTTTGTGGCCTAATGGAGCAGTCTGTTAGTGAGTGACTTGTGGAATATGCGCTAAAGTTGTCTAAGATGACAAAATTTGATTTTTTTTAAAATAATTTTTTGATTTCTCCCGCAGTGCCTCTGCACAAAGTTTTAAGTTCCTTATCATGTTTCGTTACCTGTCGGCTCACTGTCACTCTTCGGAAACTCTGAAATTCGTGGGTCACTTCTTTCAAAATTGGATGGAGGTCGGGGAGGCGCCCATTAAGCTGGCAATTATAAAGGACCTTTTGTTTTTGTAGGTGCCAGCCTTCTTTTTTCTGTTCTATTTTACTTGTTGCTCCTTTCAGTAAGTATTTATGAAGGTGAAGAGCTTAATAGGTGTCTCAGTCACTTTGAAATCAATAAAGGATCGCCTTGAGTTTGCAGTATGACTTTATAAATTTGCAGGTTTGTAGTGACTTTAGCGTTTTTTAGTTGTTCGTTTTATCATAAGATGGTGCCGTTGTTTGTGTTTTGTCGAATCTGAAATGGTCGCTTGGTGGTAAATAATGTCTTCTTTGGTGCTATCGATTTGAGTTTATTTATTTTCTTCTATGGGAGATTCTGTACTCATTATAAGCATATATCATTGTTAGCTAGCGTCAACGTTACTTGGCGTATCGGATGGGTGTGTGGTGTCTGTATGTGTATAACGCGACCTTATGGTTGTAAGTTTGTCTGCATCTGTAGCAAACAACCCATATACAGTGAAACTGGCCGCACAGCTAATCGCCGATAATGCTAGTCATAAATTACCACCCATTGGAATTGTAATGGGCCGTTTTTTTTTCGTTGATCGTATTGAAAATAGAACTATCGAAGATTTTATAGCATGATCTCTTGAGGAATATACGGTAACACTAATAAGATCTTGAGACGATGTCTTATGCGATTTGTATGCCAAGACAACGGCGGGGGGGAGGGGGAGGAGGAGGAGGGGAGGGGGTGCTAATCATCATGCTTTTTTGTGCTACTCACAAGGAGTTACAAAGTGGAAATGTTGCCGAGCCAAGTGAACGAATAGTCGAATTTCTTTGCGCTATTCCTCAATAATTAACGACAGTTCGCCGAGATATATTCGTCGAATCCGTTTTGTTTATCCGGCGAAATGCGGAAGCCGTTTCACGTGGTTATTTTTTTGGTTGACCAAGTTTTCGCTTTAGAAAATTTGAGTGACGTTTTAAATTTGTGTAATTATTTTTTTTTGATAAAATTTTCGCGGTAAAACGAGTGGTGATTTGTGCAATTTGCAGCTCCACTTGCCAGTTTTAATTTCAGTGTTTTGCTGCGATAATGTTTGCTTATGTAACAGCTTCCTTGCCGATCATTCATGTTTCCTTTTGGATTTTTATTTCTTTTCTTATTTACTTCCTCTTTCCTCTCTGAACGTGTTGGTGTTGTGATCGTTGCCATCTTAGACGGTGTCCGACTGCCTCGAATTGTTTGTAAGACGAATGATTATTTGAAATATTGTTGATCTAATTTGTTTTCGTTTGATTTTTATTTTTACCAAGCAATATCGAGAAGGCTCATCTTCTAAAGGAAGATAAAGAAGCTCTGTGACAATATAACCGGATATTCGGTGACATTCGTACGATGAGGCAAGGCAAAGCACTGAGACCGAGAGAATATCAAAGCATGGAGAGTGGTGACGAGCGGCGCCAGGACACGTGATGGGTAAATGCGCCGATACGTGCTAAATTTCGACTTCCTTCCGGTTTAAGGATATGCGCACATGGATCAAATTCAACCCTTCCTGCCTTTCCTTGCATTGCTACCGTTTCATCCAGATGTGCCCACTTCGTTTCACGGTTACCAACGTTTCAGCAAGTTCCTCAAAATATCTTCTGCTGAAGCTCTTATACTTCCCATATCAAAATCCGTTTTTGCTCGGTCGAGGCTGGCGAAGGACGCCGGATTCCTGTCGCGCTTCATGCATCCCTATCCCGAATTGGGTACCGTTGGGAATACAATGTTTGTAACGCAAGACCTTAAAGAAAATAGAGGCAAATAGCGTTGAGGGGAATGAGGTATTCACTAAAGCACAGCGAGAAGCGTGGTCAACACTCCCTTCGCACTCCAGTGGGAGAGCAACTCAGCTGATGAGGCCCTACTAAGCGAGAAAGCAAAGCCCGTCAATTCCACAAGTTTGAATTTCGATTTTATTTCCTTGCGAAACCTTGGATCTAACAAATATCTGCTTTTGCAAACCACGCTATTCGACGTAGTGTGCCTATTAATGATGCAGAGTGCGAAACGTACGGAGAATGCGGCACTCACTGAGAGAACCACACAGAGCAGCGATTTGTTCGAGATAGCAGAAAGCAAGGAGAACCCAGCTTTTGTCGTTGACAACAAGGCGTCAAGTTGATCGAACGGTACCGATCGCTGTTTGATTGGGATCTAACTTGTCGACTTATCGATTTTTAAAATGAGAATGCTTAAACCACATTGAATGAGTGAGAAGTGATGGTTTAATTTATAGATGAAAAGAAGCTCCCTGAGCAAGCATTAATTGGTATTTTAGTTTCTAGAATAATTTCTAATTGGTATTCTAGAATAATGCTATTCTAGTTTCTTGGAGTTTTGTTTACACTTGAAGTCATTTAACGAACGATGAAAAGGCTCTTTACGGTTCTCTACCTTGCCAGTTGGCCCAAGAAAGGCTCCTTTTCGATGGATCGATTCATATTCTTTTCCCGATCCCAATTGCTTTTCGACGAGGTTCCTTCCTTGCGAAAAAAATGCCCGTACAGTAGAAGCAAAGTTGAGCTAGTGCGCACAATATATTTGCTCATCCAGATGTGATATATGAATTTATGCAAGCCATACGAACAAAATTTCCTTATTTCACTGTTTAGGTGAAGGACTAGAACCATCGAAGAGAACAGTATAATGGCGTACATATCCATCGGACTGTAGCCATAAAGATATTCGTACCTCATTTGAATTATTTTTTCTGCCCGCCTCCGCACTCCGTTTCTGTGTGCATGCGCTAAGCTCATCCGATCAGCAATAAAATATTTCACAACGGTTGCACCCAATAAAATCCTGCAAAAATACGATTCGAGTGTTTCTCTTGCGCAAATTTTTTTTTGGCTTAAAATATATGCTCAAAAGCGCTATTTTTGCAGGATTTTATTGGGTGCAACCGTTGTGAAATATTTTATTGCTGATCGGATGAGCTTAGCGCATGCACACAGAAACGGAGTGCGGAGGCGGGCAGAAAAAATAATTCAAATGAGGTACGAATATCTTTATGGCTACAGTCCGATGGATATGTACGCCATTATACTGTTCTCTTCGATGGTTCTAGTCCTTCACCTAAACAGTGAAATAAGGAAATTTTGTTCGTATGGCGGGGAGGGGGTTGGAAAAAACTTGCAATCTTTGCAAACTGGATATGTTTCATGGATCTCATTCTCAACATTCTCACGCGTATATTCCCAAAAGATGGACTACAGGGAGCGGACATGTTTGTAATGAAGAGAGTTTTTGTGAGTTCTACATTTTTAAGATGATCAAAGCTTTCATCGACATGAGCGCAATGGAAATGCCCTCAACGAAATGTACTTAGCCGTATGCCAATTGCACTGAATCTTGCTTAGTGCCAATATTAGGTTTAGCATTCGCTTCCCTTAAGTAAATTTTTTTGTCGTGTGTCCCTGACGATCGAAATACAAGCGCTGCGATTGCTGCATTGGATGCGCAGTACATTTTATTTTTCGATCATGGACCGCCCTGAAGCAGGTCAGCATTTGAAAACCTTTCACCACCTATATAGCGCTAGCTATTTAAATGCGCTTAATTGGAACGGTCACTTAAGTTGGTTCTATGAAGGGCTCTGCTGTCTTGATGAAAAATCACATCACTGAGATCGATCTCTATAAGCGACGATGAGATCTCTTATTGTGATCCAGTCCTTGTTGTGCCCTACTCTGTTCAGCTCCTTCATAGTTCCCTTGCTTCGATGGCAATCATATCAAAATTTATGCCTCGAAGATCATGTCGTATGACCTCCTTGTTTCTACCTACCATGCCATAACGAGGGAGGAGGAGGGGGGGGAGGGGGAGAAGGGGTGAGGGATTGAGTGAAGCAATCACACGAAATATACTTGCCGAATACCTCACATTTGCGATCGCTGATATGAGCAGAACGCGTCAATGGGTGCGTTTTTGTTGTTAGCCAAGTGAAGTGTACAATTGCATTTGCAATTTTCCGAGTGGTGCGACGGACTAGTTCGTTAGTGTTCCATTGAGTGCAATGCACAAATGCACAAATACGTCGCACTCAAGCGCGCAACAATGCCTCATGCTTGCAATCGTTGCTTTATGCCCTATATGACTTGGGATTTTGCCGATATGGTTGCATGCATTTCGATCATGCACTCTTTCGCTTAAGGGCTCATGCTTGCATGAGACGTGACCATTCATACATTTGATCACGTCTTTTCGTACTTCTCGTTGTGAATTTTCGGTTTATTTTAGCATCAAATAGCCCACTGAAGAGCAATTCAATTGCCGGACAGCATAAACGGATTTGGCATCTTATTTGTGCCGCTACCGTAATTCTATCACGATAGGTTATTATCATATTCTGCCTCAACATAACTCGAAATTTTTGATGGAGGCACTGCATAACTATGAAGTTTCAAGCAGTGCATCACACAATCAAAAAGCTATCACAATTGGCATGCAGCACGTTGAAACTGCGACAATGGTTTATGTTGATGGTTCGATGCGCTTAAGCAATTCTCTTGCAGTACTTCTACATTAGTGCATTCTTGGATAGTTGATAGAAGGAACATGAGCGTTCGCATGGCGTTGAAAACAACATCATTGAGCTGGAGTTGTGCGAGATGGCAATGAAATGAATTTGATCGGATGATTAATTTGATATGATATAAATACCTTTAGTGCCATTTAAGCGTCGTACTCACCGGTCGGATGAATGGTGCTGTAAAGCGCTCAGATAGGTGCACACTTCACGCTAACATAAGGTGGATAATGCGTTCACCTTTTGTTCGAAGGCAGACGGGGAGTGGAGGGGGGGGGGCGTTGGAGGGAGGTGGCTGGGATAATTGTTTTCTCTAACTTCATTTCGAAGTAATACGCTTCGAAAACCCAAGGTTATACTCTGTTGTACTCTCTTGCAATCTCTTGCCTCGAATGTCGTCTTTAAAGCCGTTTGTGGTTTGGGGAAAAGGAAATTTGATGTTTTAGTTTCTTCATGATCTTCAGCCATGACTAAGCGACAACAAGCGCACATGGTGGATGTATTTTCATGACACCGTACTTACAAAAAGTTTATGAGATTCAGATTCCAAATTTCGTGGCATTCTTTTGTGAACGGCATGCTTGTAGCTATCGTCTTAGCGATGCCGGAAGGAAGACAATTGTGTACAGCACTCCACCACTCCCATCATCCTCTGCCATCTCTCTGTCCCTAATGTATATCGCTGTATTCTGCCACTCATCAAGTCTCGAATATTAGAAATTGTCTTTGGAACTGTTCGTTCAAAATAGACGAATACTGATTGCTATGCCACTTTCATCACATAAAATCACTGTGTAAAGTTTTCAGTGACTGATAAGTGATGCGTTTGATAACAGACTCCAACACATATCAATATGACAGTTTTAATAACATGTTAAAAACTCAACTGAAGAGTTCAATTTGATGAAACTCGCAACTGCAGCCAATTGTTTCAACTTAGCTAAGCTACAGCCATTTGCTTTAAGCTGTTTCTGCTTAGCTCTTTTCTTAAGTCGATTCGATCATTTATGTTCTCATATGTTTTTTTCCAACTCATTTCTTCTCATTATGTCAATATGTTTTCGTATCTTTGAAAATTTACATACGATCGTAGCAGATTTGCCATTTACAAATTTTCCTCCGAAAACAACAATCAACTGTAATGAACACGTCAACGAAACTTGCGTTTATCGAGGCGTACATTAGTCTAATTCATCAACATTACTCAGTAAGGGATTTTGCGTTAACTTTTATTATGAATTTTCACTTGTGAGATACACGACATAATATTTGCGAACTTCAAAAACTATGTCATGGATTGGCGCAACCAAATTTTTGTTTCCAAGGGTACGACGAATATTTTCAAAAATTTTCATATATTTTGAAAAATATAGCCAATGTGGATTCGGTTTTTTATTTTCAAAAATTCCTAGAGAAAAATGAGTGCTAAAAACAGAGTAGATTTTTGCGAAAATAGTGCTGTACTTGTCTAACATAGCCTATATTTTTTGTGAATGCTATTTTGTTTATGGAAAAGTAAATCTAATTTGCAAACGCTTAAGTGAGCCGTAAGCTTGCGCAATTCTGAGAGGCGATTTAAAACGGCAAATGATGTTTTATGAATGCTTAAGGCGCAAACTTCAGTGAACATAAAATTCATTCTGAACATTGCTGGCCATAGAGCCATCTTGCCAATCATAGTTTTCGGTGCAATAGCGTTCTGTTTTTAGCAT